>JBANCY010000287.1:0-43884 GCA_037040045.1 Phorticella flavipennis | reverse complement strand
CATTTTTCCAATGCGGGGAAAACTGTGTTTTCGACCGTGTCAAGGGCTTAATGCGCCTCCAACGGAAATCTGTACTACGTTTTCTTTCTCAATTGTGTGTGTGTATGTGAGGGTCTTTAGAACACCTTTTTGTTATACGAACAGAAAATCCTAAAAAATTATATTTTCTTTCTTTTCGAATTGTGCAGCAGGCGAATGAGATGTCGCGCCAGAAAGAGAATCCGAGGCTTGTGTGAAAAAGTACTGAATTCGGGGGGCTCTCAAAGATATCATCCTATAGTTAAGGAATACACAGGATTTGCGATTTTCAAGCTCTGTTTTATGCAACACAAGCGGCAGGATGACAATCTGCTTTGGTTTTAGCGGGTATATTGAACATGTTGCCATCTATAGGGGGGCAGAGTCGTGGCGAAGAGATGGTGGAGGGTTGGCTAAGGGGTGGTGGAGGGTTGGCAGAGGGGTGCTGCGCATACAACAACAAACAATGGCAAATGCCAAAAGCATCACAAAGCCAGAAATACAACAAATTGCAACAGCCGCAACAATGCAAGCAATAAGTGTTGCAAAACTAACCGTCGCAGCAGCAGTTTTACAACACACAACGAACAACAACAAGATGAATTGCAACAACAAGCAACAACGATAAACAACAACAACGAAGAACAACGAACAACAACAAACACCAAGAACTACAACACAATCAATGCATATGACAAAGTTGCCTGCATTTGGGTGCAATGGGGGGGTTGGGCGAGTGTGGAGTCAGGAGGTTGTTGGCTGGCAGGGGGGTAGCACTGTGGGGGGGGGGGGCTGTTCTGTTCTCCATCGCCAAAAAACAAAACTTGATTTTTACACTTGCAGCTGGCCCGGACCCGGGCCCGGAACCACCCCAAAGAAATTCAACAAAACATTTTCCTTATTGTCAATTTCGAACCATATGAAACACCTTAGCAATAATACACTGAGAGAAATTTGTGCAGGATTGTCTTTTATAATATAGCAAATCGGTAGACTTTTTCACAATCATAATATATATTTTCTCCACGATATCCACGGCATTACAAGCACAAGTTGCATCTGTCCAAACACCAAATCGACTGCGCTCTTTCGAAGACTCTTCAGGTAGAGGTCCTAAGTTTCCCAGAAGATTACAAAAGGCATCATATAATGCATATTTCTTGAATAAATGATTGAGCCACGCCCAACTATTTGTTTATCCGTCTACCCTATGCTTCGATCTTCCATCTGTGCAAAACTCCCCTCATAAACTCTTTGCTTCCGCCGAATATAAGAGCTTACGATCCGAAACTCGGCATATACCAAAGCAGTCTGAGATGACATAGACATAATTATTATTGACAATATTGGCAATGCAGCCTAACTTTTGCCACCGAAACAATCAAAATTCGACTCCTAACCGGATTTTCTAATCTAGTAGACCTGGTCAAATTTGAGCTACAGTCGAGTTAGTACTAATCCCAGTATACCATATTTCAAGCAATTGAATTTTGAATAAAGAATATAGTTTTCTTGAGATTTTCAAATAGATCTAAAATAATTGAAATATGCCTAAAGCGCCTAAGAGACCTTTGAATGCCTATATGTTTTGGTATAAGGAGAGCCGTGAACGCATCAAAGCTGAGAACCCGGAGTTGACCTTCACTGAGATATCAAAAAAGGCCGGGCAGATGTGGCGTGAATTGGAGGATAAAGCTAAATGGGAAAAAATGGCTGCTCAAGCGAAGATCGAATATTATCTATCGCAACAAGCCGCTCAGAAGGATGATCATAAGAATTAATGATTTATGATGATATACGGAAAAAGGATGATCATAAGAATAAATGATTGATGATGGTACACGGATATGCATTATATATGTATGCATACTTAAGAATTTGAAAAATAAAATGTTAGTTAAATTTAAAATGGTCTTTTCAAAAAAACTTCGTACCGTGTGCTGTGCTTAGTATAATTATTTGATTTGAAGTTTATAGATTTACGATCATGTCATTAAACTATACCGAAAATTTCATAAGGATGCTAACATAAGCACTTGAGTTATGTCCTTTATACTTTGGCATGCTGACAACGTTGTGATATTTTGTGGGAATCCCCTAAGATTTGATGCAAATTTGCGGCAAGTGTATGTGCCTGTGTGTGAGTGAGTGTGAGTGAGTGTGTGTTAGAGTGTGTGTGTGTGTGCGTGTGAGTGTGTGTGAGTGTGTGAGTGTGTCTATAAACTATTTTCAAACTTCATATATGTCTGCAGTTCTATTTGTACTTTGTGGTTAGTTAGCTATGCGTCGGGCGATTGAAGTGTGCCTTTTTTTCTCGGATGTGTTCGAAGCGGTTCGGTTCGGAGTGGTTCGTTTGGTTTAGCCAGTGTGCACAACTCACACACACAACACACACACACACAGCTGCAGCTGGAGCTGCTTCCGTTCTGTTCCGAGTCTGTATACAAAATGCATAAAGTTTATGAAAAATCCACAGCAATGCAGAGGAAGCTGTCGTCGGCTGGCGCGGGCAGGGGCGAACGGAAGGATACGGGTGTCCATTGTGGAGTTGTTTGGCTTTGCCAGCGGCTGATTCTTTTAGAGAACACTAATCTGAGCCGGGCAAAGCCGGGCACAGACGGGGCCACAGCACGGAGCGTAGACAAAGACAAAGAGAAAGAAAAAGATAATAATAAAGTTGGAGTCGGCTGTGTGAAGTTGAATTTTTCCACAATTCTCCATTTTGCAGCATCAAATTGAAGGATGGCCGACAATTTGTACCCTGTAACCATTTGGTACATTGAGCGAAAATGCCAGAAATTATAGACTTGCATATTTGCTCTTCTCCTTTGGCATTTCTTTGTGTTCTGTTCGGTGGTTTGTCTTGTGGCTTCCATTTCCCATATCGCCTTTCACTTTTCCATACTTCCACATCTTCCATTTCTCCTTCGGCCACAGAAGGTATTCAAGGTATTCCGGAGCTAAACAAATAAACAATTGCCAAGTATTTGGTATTTGGTATTTGGTCCATTTAAATGAAAGTGCCTCATTTGTTTGGCCTAAACTGTAAGCAATTAATACAAACAGGTGGCAACCCCAAGAGGCCACAAGCTCTATATCAAATTCTATAAATATGTATGGGTGTATGACACTTACATGGCTCCCCAAGGACCTGCCAACAGCCCGACAAATGTTGGCCTTAAATTTTGTACAAAAATAAAAAAGAAATATCATTTTTAGCAACAGGTTTCATATGCAGCCCCACAGTATACTAAAGTTTCAATAAAAGCGCATCCTTTTGTTGGATAACTAGATAGAATGGGCCTGGAATGGGGCTGGAATTTGGCTTGAAGTCCCCCCTGTTTTGTCCCACTGTCGTGCCACTGTTATCTCACTCTGGGGACCTGAATTTTGTGCCTAAAAAGCGCTTTAAAGTCAACAGAGCAAAAGTCAGCAAACGATGGAGTAGAAGAGTAGGAGGGAGGACGACGGACAGAGGACTTTATGGCAACAAGTCGGGGCAGTTTTAATAATTTATAAGAAACATAAACCCAGCGGAAAGTATAAACAAAACGCAAAAGCAAGGGAAAGCAAACGAATCCTGCCTCAAATCAAGCAAACTAGTCAGATAACCAAACCCCACCAAACCCCACCCAAAAAAAAAAGACCTTCCCGACCAAAACCCACCCACCTTACCCAAGCCCATCAACCTAAGTGAAAGAGGGCAGTTTTTCTTTCTTCTTTTTTTGGACTGACTTGCGAAAACATACACAAAACTCGAACGTTAGGGAAAGTTTACATAACTTAGAAAATTTTCTGTCCATGGCAAATACACTAGCTAAAATCGTATGATTTGTATACTTTAAATATCTGGCAACGCTTGACTATTTCTAGCTTGTGGGGAAAGTCTTTTAAAAGTCTGGCAAAAACTAACAATCGATATAGCATCTGTTAAAGTGATGGAAAAATGAATATCTTAATCGATTAGCTCTATAATGAATATAACATATCAAAATTTTCTATTTCTCTACTTTCTTCATTTGAAAAACAAAAAAAAAAAAAAACTCACAAATATTATAAATACCAAATCCTAAAGACATATCATTCCATTCCAAATAACAATTTTATACCACTTGGAAAACACTAAACTCTAGTCAAAATTGTCGATTTGACAGTCAGTCTGGGTCCCAAATTTTAAGTGTAAAAAGTAGCTTCATTACGATATATCGATTTTCCAAAAACTTCGTCAGTCTCAAACCAAAATTACAGAATTCGTCTTTATATGCATAACATCCATATGACTTTCATTTTTTCCAGCTATATTTTTTCTATTTATCTATTCGTACCTCAATATATTCATATTTATATATAGTTTTCGCCTTTTCTATCCCGTTTTCGATCACTTCTGTGTCTTATAACTTCGGTGTTTATGATCCGATCGTTCTGAAATTTTGAGGATTGGTTGATGCCATTGACATGAATATATACTTTCGAATTCATAATTATTAAGATAAGGATTGTAGAAATTATGATCACTTGTATAATTTGGGGGGACCAATTTAGGATGGAAAAAAATTTTGGATGCCATTTTCGGTACAGTCTCTATGCGCACCCACATACCAAATTTCATAGTTCTAGTGTAATAATTGTGGCAGTCATAAATATTTTATCACTTTCCGGACAAAATGGTGGGTTATATCAAAATTTTGGTAAACTCCATTTCACGTCTTATATCTTATCCGTACATACATAAAGCAGGTAGCTCTCTAAATGCAAACGATATGAAGGTTGGCTGAAGATGGCAGATAGATGGAGCAGTCCGTACACCTGTTGAAACTTTATAGCCGCAAACAAAGCCCTACCAAACCCATTTACCCGGTTATTGCCATCTTCTGTTTGTATCTTTTCCCTGCTTTACAACAAAATAGCAAATTCTAATTGGCTATTAAAATTCAAGTTGAATCGGTAGAAAAATGAGAGAGGGGAATATGGGAAACTAAAAAGAAAGTGCATTGCAACTATCGTAATCCCATTGCGAAAAGTTTTATCCATCGGATCGCTCTGAAGTGCCTCATGCTTCATTCTCATCAGCTTCTTTGCAGCTTATCTGCTCACACATACAGGCACACCGTCGGATAGACAGATACACACAGATACACACACACACAGTTACACACACACACCCAACCAGAGCATAAAGTTCGTTATTTTCGTTATATTACGATGCTACGATGCCCCCCTCTCCGACCGAGTCAACCGCTAAGCTGGCCCCTCACGTAGCCATAGTTTAAGAGCTGCCCGGAAAAACTACGGCATAAAATTTCCAATTTGCTGGCGTTGCTTGACTTTTCGCTAGCCTCCACCAAAAAAACATGACCCAAAAGAACCAAAAAAAAAAAATAAAACTATTGAAATAAAAACAAGTGAAGAGGAATTATTGGCATTTCAACGAAGATTTAATACACTTTTTCGAGGAAAGAACGAAACAAGTGATATAAGAAAAGTTAAGAAAAAGCAGCAAACTCAAACTGATGTTTATATAACGCAAACACCCTTGTATTACTGGGGCAATCATCTTGAAATTTGGCATGTTCAAATATAATAACATTATATATGTGTGTCTAAAATTTCAAGCAAATAGCTTTAAAAACCTAGGAAATATAAGCAACTCTAACATTTAGTTAACTTTTGTATCTGGAACATCTTAAAGATCTTTCCGCATGCATGAAATTTGGCATATTCAGATATAATAACAATATATATGTGTGTCTAAAATTTCAAGCAAATAGCTTTAAAAACCTAGAAAATATGAGCAAATCTAGCATTTAGTTAACTTTTATCTCCGGAACATCCTAAAGGTCTTTCCGCAAGCCTCAGTCTATAAGCTGTCTTGCTACAAAAAGTGTATAGAAAAACATGAGTCGAAAAAAAAAATAGTTGGCCCAAGTCCGGTGTGTCTATGGCGCATATGGGTGCAGCTTTGGAATATACGATATATATGATATATCTCTCTATATATATATATTTTGTTTTTGTCTTACGAGCCAAAATGGCAGGCACAGGATGCGCTTTGCAGTGCCCGAAACCGTGTAGCGTATTGAATTTTGAGCAGAGGACTTGACTTTATTTCATTTCATTTCATTTCATGGACGCTGGAGCTGGGCAGCGGTTTGGGGTCTGGAGCTGGGGTCTGGGGTTTGGGGTCTACGGCAGTGGTTCGCTCTCTGCTAATTTTGGGCAAATAAAAACGATGAAAACACAATTTTGGGCCACTTGAGCGTCTCATTTTGAATTCATGCGCCGCTGGGCTGCCTTTTGCTTCAGTTGCCCAGGGTTGCCCGGGGTTGCCCAAAAACACTAAGCAAATAACTTTGGCCATGTGCCTTGGCAACTGGCTGCCATCTCCTTTGTTGCCAGCCAACAGCCAACTGAAGCTGAAGCTAACGCTGAAGCCCAACGCTGGACTCCGGTCGTCGGTCCTCGGTCCGCGGTCGTCGGTCGTCGGTCGTCAGTCGCTTCTGGCCTAAGCCAGGGTCTGATTCCAAGTTGGAGTTAGCTGCGACGTCGCCTTTTCACCTTTACGCCGTGGCAATAACTTTGCTCGCATTGAAAACAAAACTGGTCAAAGGTGGGGCAAGCAGTGGCTGGCTTTGTGGCGCCACAGATGCTGCTGCTCCTGCTGCTGCTCCCGCTGCTGCTGCTGAGACTGGCCGCTGGCCATGCTTCACAGCGTAATTGAAAGGCTGCCATCCCTTGCCCCATAAGCGCCTCTAACAAGTGCAAGCTGCGGGGGAGCTGCTGTTGCTCCTGTCGCCGTCGCCATCGCCATCGCCATCGCCATCACCGTCTGCTCCTTGGTAATTAAAACTTCGCCTGCGCCAACAGCCAACAGCCAACATTGAGCTGTTGTGGCAACAATACGTCAACCAGTCAAAACCCACTTGCAGCGGCCAGCAGGAGGCACTGCCACAGTGGAACGAAACCAATAAATTTTAAGAAAAGAAAAACAATCAAAGTACACCAAATACTTAATACTCTTTTTGCAGCTTTTGTATATAATATTATATGGTAATATTGTCTGAAAAGTTTTTACTCTATAGTAGCTATTGGTGTCAAGTGAATTTTATTTCTTTAAAGGTCATATGATATATTGATCCGATTCTTATTAAATTTGGTGGAACGATGGATAATAAAGAAACTTAAGTCTGTGTAATATTGAAATGTTATAGCTTAATAAACATGAAAAATATGGTCAATCTTTTCTTTTAGCTGTATGACAGTTTTATGTTAAAGTAGTCCGAACTTAAATTAGGCGAAGCAGTAGACGGGGGCCTCGTTGAACCAATGGATAGCGTACTGTCCTGATAAACAAGACGTATTGGGTTCGAGTCCCGCTCATGTCGATAGCATGATCCTCATAGGAAAACTGGATTGTGGCATAGGATTTGAAATCCACCCACGTAAAAAAAATGATCTTCAATAAAAGAAGCAAAAATTCAGGTGACCCGATGAGGTTGTAATGGTCACTTTTTGTGATTCTAAAGTGTGTGTGAAATTCGAAGCCATTTTCCTTAAAAAACTTGGAAAATATGGGCCAAATCATCTTAAGTATGGCAGCAATAGGATATATAGATTGCTACTGTCCACAAGTTCTGATTTATTATAAAAGGTGTCTATGTGCCAAAGAACGGACGGTCAGATGAACGGTCAGACGGACGGTCAGACGGACTGTCAGACGGACTGTCAGACGGACGGTCAGACGGACGGTCAGATGGACGGTCAGACGGATGGTCAGACGGATGGTCAGATGAACGGTCAGATGGACGGTCAGACGGACGGTCAGATGAACGGTCAGACGGACGGTCAGACGGACGGTGAAACGAACGGTCAGACGGACGGTCAAATGGACGGTCAGATGGACGGTCAAATGGACGGTCATATGGACGGTCAGATGGACGGTCAAATGGACGGTCATATGGACGGTCAGATGGACGGTCAAATGGACGGTCAAATGGACGGTCAGATGGACGGTCAAATGGACGGTCAGATGGACGGTCAAATGGACGGTCAAATGGACGGTCAGATGGACGGTCGGACGGATGGTCAGATGGACGATCAGACGGACGGTCAGACGGACGGTGAGACGAACGGTCAGATGAGCGGTCAGTTGAGCGGTCAGACGAACGGCCAGATGAGCGGTCAGACGGACGGCCAGACGGATGGTCAGACGGATGGTCAGATAAACGGTTAGATGGACGATCAGACGGACGGTCAGACGGACGGTCAGACGGACGGTGAGACGAACGGTCAGTCGGACGGCCAGATGAGCGGTCAGACGAACGGTCAGATGAACGGTCAGATTAACGGTCAGATGAACGGTCAGATGAACGGTTAGATGAACGGTCAGACGGACGGTCAGACGGACAGTCAGAGGGACGGTTAAATCGACGGTCAGATGGACGGTCAGATGGACGGTCATATGGACGGTTAGATGGACGGTCAGATGGACGGTCGGACGGATGATCAGATGGACGGTCATATGAACGGTCAGATGGACGGTCAGACGGATGGTCAGATGAACGGTTAGATGGACGGTCAGACGGACGGTCAGACGGACGGTGAGATGAACGGTCAGACGGACGGCCAGATGAGCGGTCAGACGAACGGTCAGATGAACGGTCAGATTAACGGTCAGATGAACGGTCAGATGAACGGTTAGATGAACGGTCAGACGGACGGTCAGACGGACAGTCAGAGGGACGGTTAAATCGACGGTCAGATGGACGGTCAGATGGACGGTCAGATGGAGGGTCAGATGGACGGTCGGACGGATGATCAGATGGACGCTCACACGGACAGTCTGACGGATGGTCAGATGAAGGGCCAAATGAACGGTCAGACGGACAGTCTGACGGATGGTCAGATGAAGGGCCAAATGAACGGTCAGACGGACAGTCTGACGGACGCTCAGACGGATTGTCAAACGGACTGCCATTCAGAAGGATATATGTTTAATATTCGGCAATTTTGGACATAACTTTTAGAGGCTTGCGACGCTTCACTCTAAGACCAAACCCGAACTAACGATGGTGGAAAAGGATCAAGGATTCAATCGACAGTGGGACATTAGATAAAGTCACTTTAAAAGAGTCCTGTTTACTTTGGGTTGCCATTTAGTGTCAGCTTTTTGCGACTTTTCAGTATGGGGGAAATGCCGAAAAACCACAGGAGTAAGTAAAATTGAAAACTGAATAAAATCTATGAATTATAATAATTGTTGTGAATTCATGGGGCATGTCCATTGTGCCACATTGCGGCATGTCTGGGTCGGTTGTCGTTTGCCACAAGCTGAAATTGGTTAAAGTTCGCCTGAAGTTGCTACCAATCTTCAGTTGGCCATTTTTCTTAGACACCTCGTCCCAAACCGCCATAGACGACAACAACAACAACAATAGCAAAAAGTTTAATTAGTGGGCGTGGCACGGCTTGACGGGGGCACGGTGAAAATTAATTAAGACTCTGGCATTGGCAACGTGGCTCATTATCAATTCAAGAAGCTCAGCCCCAACTCATCCTCCCTCCGAAACTAGTGGCCGCCCGGCTGGAGTGGACTGGCCAAGGGTTGGGGTTGGGTAGGGGTTGGTATATGGAAGTTAGGGGTTGGGTGGTTGGGTGGTTGGGTGGTTGGGTGGTTGGGAGTTTGTCGTCGAGACTTTGCCGGGCCATTCATTGGCTGCGTCATTGCAGCATTCCATCATGCCAGGCGTGTATCAATCCATCATTGCTGGCATCATTCATCAATGTCATTTGTTTGTTTTTCACTTGGGGGTTTGCGTTCAGTTCGGTTCGGTTTTGGGTTTTGGGTTTTGGGTTTTGATTCTATTCTTCTTCTTCTTCTTCTTCATCTTACTTTTCTTTTATTTTCATTTCTTTTCTTATGCTTATAATACTTATTCTTATGTTTTTTTGGGGTTGTTGCTTTTGTTTTTGTATTTATTTTTGCCTTTGCTTTTGTCTGTTTGTTTGCATTGTGCAAAATCAAAGCAAATATTCGAGGCAGTACCCCCCCGTACCTCACCCGTTAGTCCTCACCCACCCAATGTCAAGCAAACGCTTGATTTATCTATATAAATAGCTGGGATCCTGATATATTTATTTATATACTTTTTGCTCCTCGTTCATATTCAATTAGATTTATTTGCAATACAAACATTTGTGTGGCATTAAGATTGATTTTACGCAACTTTGATGGATCCATTTGTAACAACCGTCGATTGACACTCTTTTTGTTTACCCAAAATTATCACATTTATCTGATCCAAGTCAATATTTTGTCTAGGAAACAAGCCAGGTATGAATTCTATTTGTGAACTCAGAACATGAATGAATAGTTTATGCAGTTTGAGTTGAGCGAAATTCAGCATGTTTATGAGAAATGCTTTGGAACCCAATCTAAGATCTATGGAATATGTCGTAGATATATACAGCTTTCCGAATAATAGCATTTCTTCGTGGTAAGTTTTTGAAATTAGGAAAAAAGCCCTGAAAGACATGAAGCATTGTATTCAAACCAAAAATGCAGAGGCCGTTCGAACGCACAGTGGAACCACTATACTTTTTTCACTTTAAAAATATAAATTTTTATGGATGCTTTTTTTGACTTCTACATAGAATAGATACATTAGGAACCTGTAGTGAAATTAATAAGACAAATAAGAGAGTGTAATATGCCTCATGCCGAAATTCTCAGACTCTCAAAGCTTTCGGATATATTCTATACAAAAGTTATATGTGATATAAAAATTTCGTAAACTGCTTACTAATTATTATTATTATATGGCCATAACAACCCTATCGGGTCAAAATCTAAAGCACTTTTTTGGCTTTATTTCTGCTTCCTTTCCTTCACTGAAGAAACCCAACCTATTTTTTCCTAGGAGGGACACGCTTATCGGGTGCGGAACATGAGCGGAACTCACACCTCTTGTTTGGCGGGATAGTGCACTATCCACTGGTCCACCGAGGCCCCCTAACGAACTGCTTACTAAAGGTATGCAAGATTTTTATCCAATAACTTAAAAATATTGTTCAAATCACCATTTAGCTATATATGACAACCCGATTCTTTTGAAATTTGGTGCTACAATAGATTATGAACCAATTAAAGAGTGTATCAAATTTCAATCCAATAGCTTGAAATACATGACAAATATGGACAAAACAGACTATGACAGCTTATGATATAGTGGTTCAATCCGGCCGGCTACGACGACTAACAAGAGCAGACTATGGCCCAAGCTGCATTACGAAAGCTAGGAGATAATTCCCATACAAACAGATAGACAGACGGACGGACAATTCCATCATTTTCGAGCTATCTTTTTGGGATCTGCGATGCTTGGTGCCATTGTACACTTCAGCATGATTGATTTTTGCAATGATTTTGTCAATCGGGGGCGCCACAGGACACTGCAGCGTTTTCATCAATTCGGGACTCAAAGGGCGCTGCAAGCCAAACAAATGTCAAGCGTCCCGCTGTTCTTTGTACCATGTTCTGTGTTCTCCGATAATCAAATATTTTCGTATTTCATTTTTTTGGGAGGTTTTCTCTTAAATCTTTGAGTGCATCAATTTTGAAAGCAGTCAGGTGACATAAGCTGGTACAGGCTTATAATATTATATAACCATTACCTGCACAAATTTTCACACAGATTCAACAAATATTCCAAAGTAACCCAATTTTCAGTTCAACTTAAGTTTTTAAGCTTAAAATTTCAAATATTTTTACATTTTTATACGGTTTTTTTTCCGCATTTTCTGTTGAAAAAAAATGAATAAATTTTAAGCCAACTTAAGCCAATGCATCAACATTTACCCCGATGCCAACCCACTGCCACTCCCCCTGCGCCTGTACGCCCACCACGCCATGACACTGTCTGCACTTCTCGAGAAATGTTGCAAAAATGTATGCGAAATGCGTTTGCTCCTCTCCTTTTTGGCAATGGGCGCTGGCACAGGACATTGCCACACTGCCAGGATGCCAGCCCAGGGGCGTAGTGCACACGGTCCAAGCATGTCCTTAATTATAATATATCAAAGCGAAAAACTTGTAAGGTTTTCATTCCTTATCCTTCAAGCAGTTTGTGGCGCTTGTCGCCAGTCAAGTTTTGGATAAATTACGCGGGGCTACGCCCATGGCAACGGCGGACAGGCAGGCTGACAACTTACTTTTGGCTGGGGCCATGGCTCCGCAGAGTCCAGGAACAGCAGCAGCTCTACAGGACATAAGAATGCCAACGAGAAGGACGACGACGACGACGACGACGACGACGACGATTGCGATTCAACAACTTTTGGTTCTGTCTATTTCAACTTCCTTCTTTATTTCCGTAATCATTTATATGCAAATCGTTTGGCTGCTGCTACTTTTTACACACACACACACACACACACACATACACACACACACACTCATACAGCTGGCCACGCCCCTTTTTGGCAGCGCCCCATTTGAGTTGCTACTTCGATTTGCCATCAAAACTCGTTGAAGTTTTCTTCAGTTTTATTTCGGTAAAACGTGTGTGTCTGTGCGTGCCTAAGCCACGCCCCCAGCTGCCGCCCACACCCTACCCATCCTATACACCCATCTTATACACCCATCGAGCAAAAAAGGGCGTAGAGCATTATAATTTAAACATGAAGTGTGTCAGGCTTTAAACCAGGTCCAAAGTCAGTACTTGTAGAGTTTGCAATTCGAAAAGATAAGATTTTATGTAAAACCTAGCCTAGGCAGTGCTCAATATAGTCTGAAATTAATATGAAGTTAGTTTTTAAGATTTGCATTCTATAAATGCATAGGGATTGACATTGAGGCCAAAGCATACAAAAATACTGGAATACTAAAGTTTTCCTAGCTTTTCTCGGTACAAAATGTATAACTATTTTAGTTAAATCGTTAGCTGATATACTCTAGAATATGTATCTCAAATTTTAGAAGCCAATCTTCAATCTTTTTGAAGTTACGAGCAGAAACATAGCGAGCGTTAGCGATTTTTAGACAAGAATGGCAGACTTTAAGGCGATACTTAAGTTTTCCTAGCCTTTCTCGGTTCAAAATAGGTATTTTTTTTGTTAAATCGTTAGCTGACATATTGAAGAAAATGTATCTGAAATTTTAGAAGCCAGTCTTAAATCTTTTTGAAGTTACGAGCAGAAACGTAGCGATTTTTAGACAAGAAGAATAAAGTTTGGGAAACCAAGTTTCTACAAATGATTTATGCTTTCATATGTTTTGTCAGAAAATAGAGTTCTTAAAATTTTAAATATAAATAAGAACCTTTCAAAGAGCCCAAAGACTACAGTCTGTTTTTCTTTTCTTTAAATTATGTTAAAAAGAGCACTTTTTTTCAGAACTCCGAAAGTTAAGTCCCCCCTAAATAATATGCATTTGCAACTCACATATAATTCAACAGTTCATTGCTTACCTCATTTTTTTTTTTGTCAAAACTTTAAGAAATCGAAACCATACCCGAACCATTCTTGCATATTTCAAGACCCCCAGGAAACCCCAAGAACCCCGCGACAAGTTGGGCCAACTTTTTGTGCTGTCGCGTTTTTTGGCAGAATTTTTATTTCATTTTACTTTGTTTTTGTTGCTGCTTCTCATTAAAATTGAAACAACACTTTGATTTGCATACGTTGGTAACATCCCCTACCCGTCCCCCCCCCCACACTTCCTTCTTTGAAAAAAAAAAACCAAATGGAAAAGTGAAAGTTTTCTTTCAGCTCTGCCGTCTGTTTTCCCCTGGGGCCGCTGTTTCTGCGTAATATTTTTGGCAAATTCGAGCATTTTCGTGGCAATTTTATGCTGTCGCACAAGGTTATTATCATTACCATTATCATTATCATTATCATCATCATTAGAAGCAACAGTGGCGAAAAACAGCATTATAAAAAATGTACATCAACCAAGGAGGAAAACAAAAACCTCCTAAAATATGACGGGGACAGCGGCTAATAAGTGGAAAAGCGTCGACGCCAAACTGAATCATAAGTTGGCAAGTATACGAAATATGCTAATCCCGAAATGAGTGCCTGAAATTGTAATGAACTATGTATGTATGGGTTCGGTCTGGGGAAGAGTTCCCTTCGTTGGATGTTGGATGTTGGCTGTTCTCGGGGTCCTTCCTAAACTCAAGTCTTTGAACTTATGAAGTATTCAAGCGCGAGAGCAAAAGCGGAAATTGCAATGCTTTGATACTTTGATACGAATCGATTCTGGGGAAACGCATGGTTGCCCCTTTGTTTGTGACACTCAAAGGCAAAGGCAGCTCGACTAGCTGATACCCTGTTGATAGCTGATATTTGTAAAGCAGAAAGTCACCCGTGGATGGCTTAGAATTCCAAATTGGTTTATTGCAGTCAAAAAAGTTGGGGTAATGATTGCCCATAGATCTTCATAAGAATTGATGAATATTTTCGATATTTTCGGGAAAATATGGTATAATTGGCATTATTTTAATTCTAGAATCTACAGTTTCAAGCAGGCTTTTGAAATAGGGCGGCAGTATCATTATTTCCTCAGACTGTGGTCTCCCCAAAGCAATGTTGCCACAAATTTTTCAGTATTATTATTTACTATTATTGTTATATGGCCATAACAACCCTATCGGGTCAAAGCCTGAAGCTCTTTTTCCCCCTTTAATTCTGCTTCCTTCTAGAAGGGTCAAGCCGATCGACCTGAGCGGGACTCGAGCTCGCACCTCTTATCTGGTCCACCGAGGACCCAGTATAATCTTCATGAAGCACTATGAATCTTTGCACTTTTTTCGCTGCATAAATTTGGATGAATATATTCGAAGTTTACGAAATAAAGCGAATATATATTTTCTTTGAAAAGAATATAATAAAATTTAGCTATTTTTGTAAAAGCTTAAAATATGATCAGAAAACATGGATGAAAAGTAAAGAGTTTGAAAAGGCAGAATTTTGAAACATAATTATAACACGTTAAAACTCAGGATCTTTCGGACTAAGCCTTTAGGATGCTAAAATTTGCTGAGAAAGGGACTTAGACATTTCGAGGCAAAAGGAACCTAGAAGTACAGGTTCTTAGAAGTTAGCTATTAGTTAGCGGTTTTTTGGTGCTAAAGACAAAGGGATATGGCACACCCTTTCAAATTTGTTGGTTCATAAGCATATTTAAATATAAAATTGCCACAGACATGTGCATTAAGCTCGTTTGTAGCTAAAAAGTTAAGATAAAACCTTTTTCATAATTTATAAGCCCAAAAAACAACCTTTAGAACCCCCTAAAGCCCTGGAGTACCCACAGAGAAAGTACTTAGACAAGCAAAAGAGTTGACATACATTAATAATGTTCTATTAATAATGAAATAAATTGAAGGCGCTGAAGATAAATGCAAAAGTCAAACATATATATACGATTTTTTGAAGAGAAAAGATAAATGTCAAATCTGTTAAGCATTGTGTATAAAACTCGGGGAAAACTGGGGTGTGTGTGTGTGTGTGACAGGCGACAACAATGGGGCGGAACAAAGTGAAAAGCTCGCCGGAAAAATTGTGAAACAGAAACTCATAAAATATATTTGGTAATTGAATTTGTTATAATTTTTTATGTACAGCGGGTCAACAGAGCAAGAGTATTATTTAAACACACACACACACAGATACAGACTCACACACATACATATAGAATTTTCTTTGTATTTCCTTTGACAACACAAAACGTTAAATAAATACAAAATGGCGCACACAAAATTTTAGACACACATTCAATGGCGGAAGAGGAGAGTTTTGGGTTCGGGGTTTTGGGGCTCTGTGGAAAAGTTCTTGTTTTTCTTTTTGCTTAAATGACTTGTGCACTTTAAAAAGGCAGCATATCAAGTTGAGTTTTTTCTTCTTTTGGGAGTGTTGAGAGTGTTGGGAGTGTTCTGGGGGACGGTACACAAAGTGCGGCTTCGTCCAGCAGCGACATCGCACAAATTTCATTTGATTTATTTGCCAGTTTTCATTTCCTTTTGCCACTGAATTCAGTTTTTGCTTTGTTTTTCCATTGAACCACACACACACACACAAGCACACAGACACACACATACACCACACAAACACAGAAACAAAACACATTTGGCAATTTACTGTAAATCACATGAAAAACGCAGCAAAAAACGTGCAAAAAAAATTTTTGTTGCATACTTCAAGGCGCACACAAATTGTGCCTGTGTTTGTAGTCGATTGAGTGTCTCTCTGCGTGTCTCTGTGTGTGTGTGGTGTATCTGTGTATCTGTGTGTGAGTGTGTGTGTGTGTGTGTGTGTGTGTATCTGTGTGTATATTCATTCGCTTTCAAATTCCATTGAACTTTTCATTAGCAGCCAACAACCGACTCACTCGTCAGCTGACCATTTCTCCAGCGTATTTTCATTGTAATCGCAACGTTTCCATCGTGCTTTCCGACCCATCACGTTCCCGGTTCCCAGTTTAAACTCATTTAAGCCCTCGCTAGACAAGGACTAAGTCCTGAACACCCCCTACGTACTACACAACCTGACTAACTCCTTGCCAAGGTCTATATATAAAATTGCTACCAGCCAATTACGGCGTTAATTACAATACTTGGAATTGGCATTTTCTTAACTTTCTTTCAGGGAGGTGCGGGGTGTTTTAACTTATTTAAATTAGCTTTAGGGCAAAAAAAACACAGCAGCTCTTTATGTCAATGGAAATGGCTAAACAAACGGCCCAAAAAAATTTTTGTGGCAAGTCAAAAAACCAATTGGTTTTTCTTAGAATTATGAAGAAAAAAAAAAGCTTCAAATGTTGCGTAGATTTTCAAATTGAACTTTCAAGTGATTCATAAGAAAAACAATCTATAAGAAATGGACATTTTTGAGTATATCAAATGACATTAGGTGACATATACAACCAGCAATTTAAGACTATAACGAACTATACTATAAAAGCTAAAGACTATGATTATGATATAATATATGGCCATAACATCCCTATAGGATCAAAGCCTAAAGCACTTTTTGGCTTTATTTCTGTTTCTTTCACTAAAGCAGGAGGGTCATGTCTATCGACATGAGCGGGTCTCGAACTCCCACCTCTTCTTTAGCGGAACAGTGCGCTATCCACTGGTCCACGGAGCCCCCCGAGCGAAAGACTATAAATTTTCCAAATTATTCCAAATACTCAGATCCGTTCTGAGAGTTCTTATATTAGTGCAAGGATATACTTCTTCGGAAGGGGGTATAGCACTGGCACTGGGGGTATCGGCCTTCGTCTATTGTTTTTATTCAGAGAAACTGTTTGACAGTTCTTGAAAAAGTATTTCTCCTTATATAGAAGTAGTTGTAGCATCACACAGAGAGATTGATAGGACTCAAAGTGAAACAAATTTAGAAATAAAACAGCTGTTTCCAAACAGTTTTCAAAACAATGGCAAAAAAACGAAGTGCAATGGAGGCAAAATAAAGAAGTTAGGGTGTTCACATAGTGTTGCATGGTAGCATCGTTGCAGAACCACTCCAACAACAATTTGTATGGAATCTGATTTACAAAGAGAACCCCCGAAACTTGATAATGATTTTCAGGGAGATAATCCTCATAAATTTGCCTGCTTTTTATCTTAAATTATCGTATTCGTTTAGAAAATTTGTTTATATTAGTTGAATTTCATTGTTTAACTATAGAAAAATGGTAGAGCAAAGTATCCCCAACTTTTTACTTATTGGTCTCATTTCGCTAGAAATACCCTTGTTTTACATATTTTCACGCAAAAATATCGCTTATGAAATACGAATATTGAAAATGAAAGTTTTTTTTTGATGGAATATAGAAACCTAACGCCCTATATTACACTAAATTCATATCTCACTGCAAACGAAGTTTTCCAGTAATGTGAGGCGCGGCCCCGAAGTATTTATTTAAACTTAGAAGATATTATTATATTTTTAAAAGTCTTTCCCAGAGAAATGTTCATTCTTTTGATCTTTATAAACTTTCTTTTGAAGCAACTTGTCAATCAACGCTGATTGCTAACTCATGGCCTTTAGTCAATAATTTTCATGAATCATCTATGCAAATATTACGTGGAATTGCTAAACATAGTCAGGCCCCGCGTTGCCATATAACAAACAGATATCTAGGTATTCCCACTGACGCCCAGGTCATTAGTTCCACCGATACAAATTGCTTTAATATCTTTAATAATAGATAGATGGTAAATAAATATGTATCGCATATGGCTAAAATAAATACAATATAATCAGTGTGTGTGCAGAACGGAATACCCCTGATTTGGGGGCATTACGCAAAAGGTAAAGTGCGACTAATGAAGCTGAAGCCTGAACCTGACTTTGCTGTCATTAAAGGCATCTTTTTCACGTGAAATGATGCCCTTTAAGGCGTGCACAAAAGACGGTAATATCATGTCATATTATATGCTGTTGCCATAGCAAGACAATCTCTGAGAAGGACCAGAACAACTATTCTTTGTAATGCTTTCCCCCCCCCCCCCCCCCCATTTTTATATACTTTTTGCTCTGCTTTCCTCTGTTCTGCTCTGCTCTGCTTTGTTTTGTTTTGTCTTCTATTATCTGTTGTGTATTAAGTTTGCTCTTGGGCCTAAGCTCATTATAATTATCCAATCAATGTGTGGACGGTGTGGGACAAATGCAACGGAAATACAATCCCTAACTACGTGTACAAGCAGCTGGCCAGGAGTAGACAGCCGGACAGCCGGGCGGACAGCCGGGCGGACAGACGGGAAGGCGGACAAAAGCCACTTGGGCAGCTCTGGATAAAAGTTACTTGGCCAACGGCTGATTTATTTACTGTAAGCAAAACAACAAAAACAAAGCCCTCACAGCCCCAAAACCCAGAGAAATCAACCAGAATTATAACGTGGGACAGTGGCGCAGCCAAGTGGTCATATGGGATTGGGGAACTTAGGGGGGAACTTCGACTTCAATTTGCCGCATCATCGTAAGGCGCACGCAGCTGTTCCATTCCCCAAGTCGAATTATTATTATATGGCCATAACAATTCTATCGGATCAAAGCCTGAAGCACCTCTTTTTCTGCTTCTTTAACTGAAGAACTCTTTTTACTTGGGTGGATTTTACGCCACAACCTAGTTTTTCTAGGAGGGTCATGCCTATTGACGGGACTCGAACTCGCACCTCTTGTTTTGTGGGTTCGCTAATCACTGGTCCGCCGAGGCCTCCGCATATAAGCAATGAGCATAGTAAATACAAATAGAATTTTTGATATGGTCGATAAGGCTACCCGATAAGGCTGTATCCATAATACCTTTCCCTTTTTTAAATGCTAGGTTAAGTTCGGAATGCTTTGACTAGATTCCGGCGAATAAAGAATACAACAAAATTGGATTAAAATAAATTAGAAAACACTAGTCAAGTGAGCTCGACTACGAGATACCCTCATCCCAATAGTGAAATCCAGTCAGAATCACACAAACCCACTTTTACTGTTATCCAGCGGGCGCTAGAGTCGGCGCCAGAAAGCCCTCCATAGGTGGATTTTTACACTCTTTTGCGAATAACTTCGGTGAAACTTTCGGTATACGTTTGAAATTTATTAGAAAATACATATGCTGAAAATCTTGTTCTAAATCAAAAAATTACACCTGTTATCAAGTTTTTTTGATTTGCAGGGAGGGGGGTGTGGCATTAAAAATTTGAGAGAACGCAATTTGCGCATTATTGATGAGAACCTACATGCCAAATTTCGTGTTCCTAGCTATAAATGGTCTCTCGGACCATTTCAGCCCGTTTTCGGCTACTTCTGAGACTTATAACTTCGGTGTTTATAATTCGATTGTTCTGAAATTTTTAGGATTGCCTGAAGACATTGTAATGAATATATATTCTGGAATTTGGACCATTATGATAAGGATTGTATAACATATAAGCACTTATTTAATTTCGCGGGTATCAAATTAGGATGGAAAAAAATGTTGAATGCCACTTTTTGTATAGGGTCTATGGGCATCTACATACCTAATTTCATAACTCTAGCATAAAATTTGTGGCTGCTGTACACATTTCGTCACTATCCGAAAAAATGGAGGGGTATATAGAAATTTTGAGAAATTCCATTCTGCAGTTTCTAATTATGACCCTAAATACTGAATTTGGTGATCACTCGACTAGAACTTTCTTACTTTTAAGGTGAATATTTGGATTTTTGTAAAAATTTGATAATTTGCATATAAGCGATATGTGGAAAGGAATTGTGCGCGTTTAAGCGAAACACTCGGGGGGCTACGCCACTGGCAACGGGCGTCATAATAATACATAATAATGAAGAGCTTGGCTACATGGAGCCCATGGGCAACAACAACAATGTGGAGGGCGCAAAGGAAACGGAAGTGAGCTCAACAAGCAACGGCCAAGCGGAAGGCAGCAGCCCAAGAAGTTGAAGTAGAAGAAGTAGAAGAAGCAGAAGAAGAGGAAGATGGAAAAGAAGAAGAAGCGGAAAAAGAGGCTGAAACTGAAGCAGCAGCTGAAGTGGGCAGAAGAAGAAGAAGAAGAAGAGGAAGAGGCTGCATGAAGCTTGGTCAAGTTGGCTAGCGGTTGGCTGGCAAAAGTTCTCAGGTAATTATGGCCTAAAAGCGCCATTTTTTTCTGCACACACACACACAAACACACACACACACACACATATAGGGGGAAGGGAGACACACACACACACACACACAGACAAACACACACATGTATTTGTGTGTTTATTGACACACCCACGAAACGCGCAACTTTGTGAGTTGTTCATATCGTTGTTGGCACAGTTGTTGTTGCCGTTGTTGCCGTTGTTGTTGTTGCTACTGTTGTTGTTGTTGTTGTTGCCACTGTTGTTGTTGTTGTTGTTGTTGTTTCTGTTATACTTAATGTAATTAGACTAAATTGCTTTTTAAGTGCGCCAAGCAGCAAAATGTAACAACAAAGACACAACAAATGTTGCTCCGAGCCAAAGACAAGAAATGTCTTTCGCAATGTATTTCGCTTGCAGGTAAGAAAAACAACAAACAACAACAAACAACAACAACAACAACAAAGACAGAGGCTGTGGCAGTGGCAGAGACTGGGGGCAGCGGCAGCGGCCGGTGGCAGCAACTGCTGTGTGGCAGCCGACAGTTGTACAGTTGAAAAGTTGTTGAAGCAAAAGTTACATTGTCAAGTCTCTTAAAATGAGAGACTGACGAACTGACGGACTGACTGACTGACAAACTGACGGACTGACTGACTGAATCTAACACCAAACTTGCACCGACTGCAATTCCAAGGGTCAAAAGAGACAAAAGCACAAGATGTACAAATTGCAGCAATTACACTGAGCGAAAAAGCCCGTGCAGAAAGTTAACAAGTTTTGACCTAAGAACAATGTTTTATGACAAAAATTAGACCATTTTTATGACCCGAAAGGCATAACGTTAAGTAATTGCTTGTTGGAGATAACCTTACTGTCTGCCTATATGCCTGTCTAGCTGATTTGATGGCATCAGCTGGGTGTCATATATTATGAGCTATTGAAACCGAACCATACTGTGACGGGGCAGGTATACCGACGACAATTGATGCTCGGCATTGCAAGAAAAACGGCCGCAATTTTCGGACAGACATGACTAAGTAATTTTGCAGCACGGCAACGCTCGACCGTAAAAATTTACTTGAAAACACTTCGTTGGGAAGTCCCAAACCACCCGCCGCATAACCCAGATATCGCTCCCTCTGATTACCATCTTTTCGATCGATAGATACATGGATCGCTTCAAAAGACAAATTGTTCTTCCGGATTGGTATCCGAAAATTGACAGAAAGATGGGAAAAGGTAGTGGGTAGCGTTGGATAGTACCTTAAATAATCGAAAAATCGAGCCTCGCAGTTCGAAACAAGCCATTAAAAATAATTCCAGCTCCTAATAAATAATCGAATACCTTTCCATAAAGAATAAATTTTCTATGATTGCATAAACCAAAGAGCCAAAAATCAATGTAGATCCTGAAACAATGGCTCTTCTAAGCCGTATGTCTCTAGCTTTTATTTGTGAGAGTTTAAAACAAACGAATCTGTTTTGGATATGTTTTAAAGTTCTATATAAAAGTAGAACGTGTTCAAAATTATAGTCAAGATCGGCCGAATTTGAAAT
Organism: Phorticella flavipennis; assembly: GCA_037040045.1. Classification (NCBI taxonomy): domain Eukaryota; kingdom Metazoa; phylum Arthropoda; class Insecta; order Diptera; family Drosophilidae; genus Phorticella; species Phorticella flavipennis. The sequence continues at coordinate 21,699 of JBANCY010000287.1, read as the reverse complement.
ACGAATAAAAGAAGGAATTTTTCAAGAATTTTTCACACAAAAATTTATATTTTTTGAGCAGAAACAGAAAAAGTTTTGTTATTAGATACAATTTATTACCATTATTATATGGCCATACCAACCCCAATGGGTCAAAACCTGAAGCATCTTTTTGCTTTATTTCTGTTTCTTTCACTAAAGAACTTCTTTTTAGCGTGGGTGGATTTCAAATCCTACGCAACAACCTAGTTTTTCTAGAAGGGTCATGCCTATTGACATGAGTGGGACTCGAACTCGCACCTCTTGTTTGGTGGGACAGTGTGGTATACACTGGTCCACCGAGGTCCCTACATTAAGATACAATTTACAAGTCAAATTTAGGTTATTTTATGAAACTATAAAAACCACTCAAATTCAAACTTGGGATAACTAACAATCCTCAGAACTTTAGAAGCTTATATTAGGGGTTCTGCTTGAGGCCTCTTGAAAACACTTCGGATCCCCAATACAATTTGTAGCACATTAGTTGAAATTTGCCAGGAAAAATGTGTGCTTAAAGCCCCAGACTAAACGAAAATCCAATCAATCATCATTTCGGCCATTTACACGCATAAGTTAGGATCGTGTCCCACTGCAAAGTGCACACACAACCGACGGCAAAACTATGGAACAAAACATTTTGCCAACTTTTATTGTTTCCCTTTCTGGCATTTTTTTTGTCTTTTGCCTTTTTAGCGCCATCTGTCGGTGACTGTCGACGCCCAGCTAGACATGGGCAGGGCACAGTCGGACTGAACTGGACACGACTGGAATGGACAGGGCAGGACTGTGCCGGACGGGACAACCCTTGACCGACCCGACCCGCCCACCCTCGGCCATAAGTAATTTGTTTTAGTTGAAACTTTGTAATTAACAACGCGCAGCGTCGACGGACGGGACGACCTTTTGCGGAACAATATTTTTATTATAATTAGCTGTAGTGGCTCAAAGGCTCAGCGGTTCAGCGGTTCAGGGGTTCAGTGGTTCAACGGTTCAGTGCCTCATAAGCTGGGTGGCTCAGTGACTAAATGGCTTACATGTTGTCCAAGAGCAACGCGGCAGCTGTCAGTGGTTAATGTTCTACATGTGTGATTAGATAATGGTTCGTTTAGTTGATCCTGTTTTGGTACTTATATAGGGGAAACTGCCTGACAGAAAATTATGGGATTGGACAGAAAATTATGGGCCAGAAACCCCTTGAATTTCAATAATCTCAAAATATCCTCATTCTACCTAAATATATTCAGTTTTGTTCTCGAACAATCCAATTTATAGATATGTGTTGGGGTTTTCTAAAATTCAAGATATCTCATAGACTTTCATCCGGGCTTACATTGCAACAATTTTGAAAGGAGTACAGCCTTTGGAACCTTAATCATTTTGTCTGCACACCTTGAATTTCAGAAAATCAAAGATATCTCTAATAAGTTTAATCGATCCAGAATAAACCAAACGGTTCAAGTCCTTCCGGGCTGACATCGGATCAGTTTTACAAGATATATGGCTAAATAAAACTTTAAAAAGGAGAAAATCTTAAAAATCTCTTGAAATCCTCTTGAAAAAATCCGGAAGAAGACGAGCATTTTGACAGATTCACATAGGTTCAGTTTTGGCAGAGTTATGACTTGCGGAATTCTAGAAGAAGGAATCGTTTCAACTGTCCTGGAATTTCAGAAAACTCAAAAATAAAACAATAATCTTAATAGTTCTAGGTATTTTGGACTACTGTCTTATTGAGTTTAGTCAAAATTGCGACTGAGGGGGGGAAAAAAATCAAATTTTGTGGAAAATTCAAAAAATTATCTATGAAAATTTAGTTTTTGAATAAAATGACGTATATCCCATATCGTCTATGCAAATATAAATTTGTACTCGAACTTGGAGTTTGATGCAAAATCTAGAATTAAATTAAATTGTTTTAGATTTGGTTTTATCTGGTATATATGCGAAATTTTGAAAAGTGTGTAAAATGATAATTGGGTTAAGATTGGTCTATACAAACATAACTAGCACTTCTTGAAATGTTTTCTTGACACCGAATCAGCTCCTTAAGGGGAAATTCAAACCGATTAACAAATTTTGGACTTTTGCTTGGATATACTTAACGTTGTTTTAGCCATTTTCTGGCTAATCTGGCAAATCTCGGCTGTTTCGTGAGTCGGAAGACAGGGTATCTTCTGGCAATTTTTTTGCATATTTCATTGCTGACAAATTGGCTGACCGGGCGGGGTGGGGCGGGGTGGTGCGGTTGGCTCCGGCACTCAGCTGTGAGCTTTAATTGCACAATGCGGTTGTCAAATGTCATAACTGGAGGGGGCGTGGCAGGGGCAGGGGCAGGTAGGCGGGACATTGGCTACTTTTTTGAGCCAGGCCCAAAAATGAATCCAGCTGCAACAGGAGGACAATGGACGAAGGACGAAGGACGAAGGACATGCAGTTGTGTCCGTGTTCGTGTCCGTGTCGGAGTGTGTGTGTGTGTGTGTGTGTGTGTGTGTGTGTGTGTGTGTGTGTGTGTGTTTGGGGGTGTGGCAGTGTGTGGTCATTTGAGGCAACTGAAGCGACGCGTCACTTAGAAAAACAGACAACAACAACAACAACAACAACACCAACAACAACAACAATAGCTCGACACTCAACTATGAACGAGGCACGAGACAATGAACAAATGGTCAAGCGACACAACAACAATGGCAAAATACAACAAACAAAAAACGTGTAAATAGAGAAGAAAATGGCTGCAATTCGCCATTTTTTTTTTTTTTTGCTTTTCTTTCACGTTTTTTATTATACCCTAATCACATTTGAAAAATGGGAGAAGGGTATAATAGTTTTGTTAGAATGTATGTAACATGCAGAAGGAAGCGTAACAGACCCCATAAAGTATATATATTCTTGATCAGCATCAATAGCCGAGTCAATTTAGCCCTGTCCATCTATATGTCCGTCTGTCCGTCTGTATAAACGCGCCGATCTCGGAAACTACAAAAGCTACAGACTTCAAACTTGGCTCGAAGATCCGAGTATAACATACGCAATACGAGTTTGTTTCAAATTTCGGATGCCACGGCCCCTTCGCCCAATAATCGATAAAAACAGTTTACGATAAAATGACCATAACTTTGGCATTTATAGAGCTATCAACACCAAATTCGGTAAATATGTTCATGATTAGAAATTGCAGAATGGAATTTCCCAAAATTTTGATACACCCCTCCATTTTCCCGAAAAGTTACGAAATGTATCCAGCAGCCACAAATTTTATGCAAGAGTCTTGAAATTTGGTATGTGGGTGTCCATGGATACCACACAGAAAAAGGCAACCACAATTTTTTTTCAATCTAATTTGGTCTCCTTCAATTAAATAAGTGCCTATATTTTCTACAATCCGAATCATATGGGCCAAATTATGGAATATATATTCATTAGAATGTCTTCAGCCAATCCCAAAATTTTCAGAAAAATCAGATCACAAACACCAAAGTTACAAGACTCAGAAGTGGCCGAAAACGGGCTAAAATGGTCAGAGGTAAAAAATACATTCTGTCACCTGGCGGCTAAGCGTTTATTGCTAGAGACACGAAATTAAGCGTGTAGCTCCGCATTGCGCAAAAAGCAGTTTTTCAAACTTTGCATGCCACGCCTCCCTCTCCCGCAAATCAAAAATATTTGATAACAGGTGTAATTTTTTGGTTTAGATCAAAATTTTCAAGACACGTACTTTGAAAAGTGTTTCGAACGTATACTGAAAGTTTCAAGTGGATCGGATTATAAACACATAAGTTATTCGCAAGTGTAAAAATCCACCTGAGAGGTCGGCTGACGCTGACCAGTGTGTATGTGTGCTTTGTGGCCACATTAGGCGAATGTTTTGTGTATCCCTCAACTCGAACCATGGTATACCCGCAGTCGAGCACTCCCGACTGCAACACTCTATCTTGTTATGTTTCATTTTTCTTTTATTCGGCTAACAACAACAACGAACAACAAACTGAAATGGCAACATGACATTGACGTTGGCATTGGCGTCGGCGTTGGCGTTGGCGTTGGCGTTGGCGTCGGCGTTGTTAAAAAGGATAAACCGTAAATGAGTTGCCTACCGCAAGCAATAACAACAACAAGAACAACTGCAACAACCACAAAAACAACAGAAACAACAACTGCAACAACAACCACAACAACAGCCACTGTACAAAACCATTAGAAAAACAATTTAGTTAGCTGACAACATTGGTTCGATGAGGCCGCCGCGTCGGTTCAATTGTCAGATACGCTTAATTGATAGTTTTACACAAAAGTGTCGCATTTCAAAGGCACTGGGGAAAAAGAGGGTAGTATATTCAGTTCACCGAAGTTTTGATGCTCTTTTATACAATACATATGGCACAAGCTTAGAGTGCTATAAAGACACCGTTTTCTTCATAATTTCCCATCTGCCAGCATTATATGTAGCATAATTTCCATGTTTGTAATTATACCATTCTGAAATTGTAGATCCATAAATAATATATAAATTTAACAATGCTGAAAATTGAAGAGCAATAGCTTAAGAAATAAGGCAAAAAAGGGCGAAAAAAACATCAAATAAGTCAGGCTGTAATTTTTCCCATAGTTCATAAACATAGAGATAGAACTACCGACTCTCTCCACCTGTATATTTCTTCCTGTCGATTCTGTTATTAACTTTTTTGAGTTCTATACAACGCTCCCAACTTCCACACAAAGTGACTACCCTCTTGTCCGCGAAAAAGAGTATAATTAAAACCAATTTGCACTTGTCAGTTAAGCATTTTGGCCTAAACTAATTGAGCCCTAAGTGAAATGGTAACAGCTTAAAAAAGGAAAGCGAATGACACATCGCACCGAAAGCAGCTTCGTTGACAAAAGCTTTTAACTTTTATTTAAATTAAGTTTAGTTTAATACCAATCCAAAAGCAGCTTAAAGCTTTAGTAAATTTGAAACAATTGAATTACGCAGATCTGTCATTTTGTTAGCTCCTTAAAAATAATCAACTCTGACACTTAAGTGAGCTTCAAGCTTCCAAAAACTTGTACCTAATTTTAAGGCAGTAAAAAGTTGAGTTACATCAAGCTTAAATTTCTTAAATATTTCTTTCTCCTGTTTTTCAAAAGCTTCGAGCTTTAAAGTTATAAAAGGTATGTTATTATATAAAGACACCTTTATCGTTTTAATAAACTTAAAGTTTATAGCTTGACTGGCAAATATATAGACTTAAGTTAAAAGAATTTGAATTAATCGGAGGAATACTTTGAAAACTCTATTGCTTCAGCTTTTGCCCGTTTTCGGCCACTTCTCAGTCATATAACTTCGTTCTTATAATCCGATCGTTCTCAAACTTTCAGGATTAATTGACGCCATTGTTATAAACATATATTCTAGAACTTGAACCATTATGATAAGGATTGTAGAAAATATAAGCAATTATTAAATTTGGGAGGACCAATTGAGGATGGAAGAAAATTTTGAATGCCACTTTCTGTGTAGTGTCTATGGTCATCCACATACCAAAATTTCATGACTCTAGCTTAAAATTTGTAGCTCAAGGATACATTTCGTCACTTGCCGGGAAGAAGGAGAGGTTTATCAAAATTTTGGAAAATTCAATTCTGCAGTTTCTAATCATGATACTATTTGCCGAATTTGGTGTCGATTGCTCTATAAATGCCAAAGTTATGGCCAATTTATCGTAAAACGAATTTATCGATTATCGGGCGAAGGGGGCGTGGTATCATCTAAATGTCAGAACTTGATATGTGTATTGTATACACAGATCTACATGCCAAGTTTGAAGTCTCTAGCTCTTACAATCTCGAAAATCAATGCGTTCACACGGACAGACAGACGGACAGGGCTAAATCGACTCCGCTATTGATCCTGATCAAGAATGTATATACCTTATGAGGTCTGCCACACCTCCTACTGCCTGTTACATACTTTCCACAAGCTTATTATACCCTTCATACCAATTTTCAATGGGGATCAGGGTATAAAAATGTTACGCCAAAAGCGGAGAGAAAGTGTTGGAGTTTTCAGGAGCTTCCAAAGCTTAAGCAACAAATTGTTGAGCGGTAAAAACAGCTTATTTAAAGCTACTAGAATTTTTAATCAGGGAGAGAAGAAAAGATTTCCGAAACTTTTTAACTAACAAAAAAACTTAGCAGCTTATTGAAACCAGCAGATGAGAGCTTAAAATTTTAGCTTTTAGACTTAAAAAACTTTGTATACAAGTATTAAGCTTAAAAACAATTTAATTAAAGCTGCTATAAATTTTGATCAAAGTCCTACGATAATTTAATTCTCGATAGCAACGGCAGCTGCGACACAACATAAACTATATTCCTATATAAATTTGAGGAAAATTTAAGACCAGTTCTCAAAGGGGGTTAGGGAAAATCAGGGTGAGGTTATGGGAAACGATAGCTTCGGGGTGTGAGAGATTGTATATTGTGGAACAACCTGAAATGCAACACTAAAGTTATTAATTGCTGTACGAAATGAGTACGGGTGTGTGTGTGTGTGTGTGCGGGGGGATTGTGGGATATATTGTAAATCTGTATATATCAGACATTATGAACTTAATATAGTTTCATACATTGTGTGACCATATTGGCCTTTGAATGGACGCGCCCTTTCGCACGACACCAGACCAGACGACGGCGGACACAGGGACTGGAGGACAGACGGACGGACAGACGCCCACAACAAGGCGCTGCAGAGTGTGGCAACCCTTGTGGCAGGCGCCCCCCGGCTTGGTTAAGGGTACCAAAAAGGGGTGCTAGGGAATTGGATGGGTAAAAGCATGGTAACAATGGACATAAGTCCGGCACATATACACACCTTTTTTACAACAATGCAATTGTTGTTGTTGTTGTTGTTGTTGTTGTTGTTGTTGTTGTTGTTGTTGTTGTTGTTAGTGTTGTTATTGTTGTCGTTGTTCATGTGGCCAGCTGACAACAACACAACAGTCCCCATGTCGGACAAACGGAAATGTACAGCGGATATATTGATTGTCAAACCCAGTGTGCCGGTCTATCTGTGTGTGTCCTGCTGGGTGTGTGTTGTGCCAGCGACCTTTTGCATAAACCCACACACACAGAGACAGAGAAGTTATCCCTAGTCCAGTTCAGACCAGACCAGACCAGACCAGACCCAACCCAAGACCCAACAGACCTCCCGGCCCTTAGCCCAGCCCAAATAATTTGATATTTATATTGATATTATTAAACTGCACAGCAGGTCGCTGGACGATGGGCGTTTGGGCGTTTGGACGGTGGGCGTGGCCAGTGGGGGGCAGTGGATCTGCCCTTTGATAAATGCATTTGACAGCAAATGTAACTAAATTTGATTTGACTTTAAGCCGCAAATTAAATTTTAAAACAATTTGCCAAATTTCAATTTGTGTTTGACGCAAACATTTCAAGCAAACATATTTGACATGTAATTAAACGTCGATTGTTGCCAATCAAATTATCGAATCAATTGAAAATGAAATCGAAACCAATATTGGAATAGTTAGTTATCATCACACGCAATCAGCCAATATTATCGGACACGTCGGGTGTGTTTATGCTGATTATTGCCGTGGTATCAGATTCCAGGCGCGGGAATGCAAGATAGAACATTGCAGCGGCATGTAGTCGGCTGCAAGACACCCTATTACCCCTGAGATACCAGCAATGGTACAATATAGTACAGGTCTATACATAAAGGCGTTGTTAAAAGTCAGCAACATCGGTGCATCTTCAGATTGTCATGTGAAGAACTTTGGTATTATATATTCCACCTTTATGACATTTTCAGGAAAGTTTTAATGGATACACATTGAAGCTCAAATCAATATGCTATGTATAGAACATGTTATTATTACTACTAGTCTAGTAGCAGTCTACTTCTGGCCAAATCATGAAAATTTCACGAAAGATTTATAAAATCATTTTAAATATATTATTATCTATAAAATAATTATAAAATTTTCAGGATAGTCGCATAACGTGTTTTTAAACCTACATATTTTCATCTATTTGTTCAGGAGAGCAATTTAAGTGGAAAATACAGCTCACATATTCAATTCCATTCCATGAAAGTTATGAAATTTTCAGGATTGTCTCCAATCTCTTATCATTTTTTGCCATCGAGTAATTTCTGCGGAAAACATTGCCTGCATAATTATTATTATATGGCAATAACAACCCTATCGGGTCAAAGCCTGAATTTTGCTTTATTTCTGCTTCCTTCACTGAATAACTTTATTTTTGCGGGAAATCCTACGCCACAACCTAGTTTTTCTAGGAGAGTCACGCCTATCCACATGAGTGGGACTCAACCTCGCACCTCTTATTCGGCGGGATAGTGCGCTATCCACTGGTCCACCGAGGCCCCATATTGCCTCGATATTCAATCAAGTTTTAGGGAAATTCTTGAATTTCAAGTATAGTTTCATTACATAGCTTTTAATCTTTAATCATCTTTATTAAATCCATTTCTAGGCAAATACTGAAATGTGAACCCTGAGTTTCCTAACATCGTTCAGGATAGTTTAGTAATATCGTTTTAAATCGATTAAATTCAGCTTGAAGCTAAGAACTGCATCAGGTTTTGGATAATGTATTATCTCAATTTGCATCAATATATCAGATTCGGCCGGATTAACATAATATTATTATAGTTAACATATACATTTAATCTATAACATGAAAATTGTAGTGAATTTTTTCAAATTCTTGCATTTTTGTAACTTTTAATTAACATTTGATTTGTTATATGGCATTAATCAGGTGAATGGGGCGTGGTACCTTCGATTTCAAATTTACCCCATTTGTGCAGGGTATACACTGAACTGCATACCAAGTTTTAAATCTCTATCGCTCATGGTTCCTAAGATCAACTGGAAGATATAACTGTGCTAGATAGAAAGATGTACATAACTATGTAGTAGATAAGTAGATAGATTATAGCCTTCTTCTGCTTCCAAAATACATTCCAATAAAACTACCCTAAACATAAACCTTACATCCTTCATTTCAACTTCCAATCGTATTAGGTTATAAAAACGTCACTTGTAGAAATTTTGATACACAGATCGTGAAATGTAAACCTTTGCCAGAAATAAAAGGTATCAAAATTGTTGCAATAATTATCTGCAGATTTCAAGGATTTTGCCACTTGAGTAAAGCCGCATTATCCACCAGTTGCACTGGATATTTGACCTTTTGCGGCACTTCCAGTTCAACTGGCAGTTCGAGTGGCATCGCAATTTATGGCCGTTAAGCCCCGCAAATACCCAAAGTAGACAAATATTTTTTGTGTTTCCGTTTCTGTTTCTGTCCATTAGATCGGATTCCATACAGAATTTGTAAGCATTAAACCACTCGAAAATAAATAATACGCTCTGGATTGTGCGCATTCATATTTGATTTGATGGCAAATTAGTTTTTGTTTTAACGACACAAATCCCCGAACACAGTGCGATGGGATTAGTTCTACGTAGTATATGTTATACCCTGTAGGCAGAAACGAATTGGGGCATATTATGGGAAGAGTATAAAAGTCAATTGTTTAAATGAACAAGTTTTTGATTTTGCTGTCTTACGGAAAGATTGAAAAATTCATGTAGAATAGGGAAAATGGTTAATTGGTATATATCTTGGAAATTAGAGGGAAAAATTGAAGGAAACCCCAAGTTGTTTGGGAATTTATTGGAAACTCAATAAAATTATCAAACATCAGAATATCCGAATGGAGAATTATCTTTTTATATAAGGAAATTACCAATGTCACAAAAGTCAAGGTCTTCTCAAATCTCTGACCAAATACAGGCCAGGTGTATATCTTAAAAAGTTTTGCAAACTACAACAATTGAGATGATTTTGTCCTCGATTTTCTCTCGATATCATACTCATTCCGAAGAAAAACTACCCCACAGTTTTACTTGATATAACGATATAACGAAGTGCGCACAAGAATATGCAATTATTTACTTCATTATGTTAAATTGTTTGAGGCATTCCCGTTAAGTTTATGGGTCAATCGTTTTGAAATTTGTCAGATCTGTAGATATTAGGGAAATTTAAGTGTATATCAAATTTAGAGTTAATAACTTGAAAAACATAAGAAATATTGGCAAATACAATTTTCAGGTCCCTTTATAGAACAATAGCTTTGAAATGTGGTACATAGTGAGGTATTGAGGAAATTAAAGTGCATATATTATTTAAGGACAATAGCCTAGAAAACCTGGAAATTATTTGTGTAGTTCTGAAAATGAATGAAAAAACTGGGAGACAAGCTTGCTAGCGAACAGACAAATGTTTGGGGATCATTTTGTCTAGGGTATATTTCATAAAGCTACCCAAAACACAACAAAAAGTCGAGCAAAAACTTTGGAGCTTGGCAATAAACTCCATCTGGATTATTATTAAATTTACAATGTTATGGCAAAATGTGTTTTAGTCGGGCATTTTGCGTATATTGTTGTGTCGCGTTCATATTTCTTTTGCTCTCGGTCTGTCGTTATGTCCTTAAAGTGTGTCCTGTCATGCCGCTGTGTCCTGTCGTCCTGCCGTTCTGCCGTTCCGTCGTCCTGTCGTACATTTTGTATATTAATGTTGTTCATTAAAGTTGTATAAATTATGAATGATGCGACATTGGGCCCGATGTAAGCCAAAGAGTCACATGAGCCGAACCAAAAGACCAACCATCGCTCACAATGCTCACAAATGGAGAGAAACATCGAGAAAAACCGAGAAACAGAAAGAAAGGAAGAGCGAGAGAAAGAGGAAGAGAACGATTGTGAGAGTGTGAGAAATATAAATCTCGGCAGAGATAAAGCCAAAGACGGCCAGTTGCCCCATAAAGTATGCATGATAAATATGCTGTGTGCCCCTTTTTTCCATGCATTAAAAAGGTTATGTACATTTTGTTATGGGCTTTGCAACTGCTGTCCTATCCTATTCCATCCTATCCTATCCTTTCCTATCCTGGCCTATCCCTTACTCCTCCATTCACTTGAGACTTTTAATAATAAACAACTTTCGCTTTATTATGGGCACATAAAGAGCTTGAAGTACTTGAAACTTGATAGGGCCAAGAGAGAAAGAATGACATAATCAAGCTTAGATATTGGCCTATATATTATGTTTACCCAGTAAAACGGTAACAGTATATCTGAGAGGAAAGTTTTCTAAATTTAACACTATTTTCCGTCTATAGGGAGCAACTTTGTCAATAAATTGTAGACAAAATATGCAATGTCTGCTTTTCACCAATTTTCCAACCTTGGGTTCCTCCCTACTTCACTATATTGTTAAAAATGTGCAGAATATTACGGAAAATATCTAAAAAGAATGATACTTTGTTATATTTCAGTAATTTTATCAACAATATCTACAGATATCCGTAGAAACATTTTTGTAGAATGTGAAAACCGATTCTTCGTCTATAAATTCATCAAATTTTCCTTTTTAGCTTTATACAATTTCACCTACCCCAAAATTCATACAAATTATCAAATTTCTAAACATAATAAAAAATGAGTTCGCATTTTCCGCCCACCTCTGCTCGGGAGGGCAGCCCGGGCAAACACCTGGCATTCGATATGCATAAATTAATTGATTTTAATTCACTTTCAGTCAGCTTTTCTGGTAATTGGTTTAAGTATAGGTCATTTACCGCTAATGAACCTCAAATTGTTGGCTTCTTGGCACTTACCTAAAATTAGAAGGAATAGAAAAAGGTTCAATTAGTTAAATGGACAAATGTAAAGATGTCAGATAGATGAATATATAATATAAATTTCTATTGGAAATGAACATTTTTTGATAATAGGTTTTTGGAATATAAATGAAGTTAAAAGTTTATACGATTTGAAATTTGTATGACAATATAACACTCGATACTTCTGAAAAATTTTATAACTAAGCAATAGATTTGGGATACCATAGTTTCACTAGAAACTTTGGGAAAAATATTCAAATAAGAACAGAATAAGTTAATTTCGGGAAAGATCTTTTCTTAAGCAAAACTTGTAGAAAACCCTTTTATTTTGACTCTCTAGTAAAAATTTGCGATGAAACATTTTTTTGAGTATATTTCAAATTTACGGAAAATTCAGCTACAAAATTTTAGAATCCGTTGGAAAGTATTAATAATATCATTCGACTCAATTTCAAAAAATGATCAATATTTTTTATCCCAGCCTAAGACTAATGAAATTATGCTTTTAATAACTGAGACCCTTTTCAGCGGTTCTTCTTCTTTCCTCTCAAAATTGGTATTTTTTGGTATATTTATTTGGTATATATTTAAAACGAAATGTATTCAGGACATAACCTAGAAAAACAGTTGGAATTATTATTTTGGGGCCCAGAATGTGCGGCATTTTCGACCTTAGTCTTAACATGACTTAAAGTTCTTGAGATAGGATTTTGCTTAGCAGATCGAATCTTTACAAAGTTGTTTAGAAAAAGTAACCGGCTGGGTTTAAATACTTCAAACGAAATCTCTTAAAGATATTTCTGAACCAAGCTCAGGATATAAATCTTAAACAACATGTTGGATGTCTTACTTTGGGGAAATGGAAATGGGCTTTAAATAGACAAAATAAATAGACAAAAATAAGAGTTTCTTGTGCCCTGCGAGGACATAAACCACCTACTTAACAGTCCTCTGCGGCACCTCAAACTTTATGGAAACAGTATTGAGTAAGATTTTTCAATGTAGCATATCTTTTTCGATTCTGAACCGATACATTTGAAATTAGCTGGATCGATAGATTGTTAGCAAATAAAAATGATTATCAAAATTAACAAGATTATCTGCAAAAACATAGAAAATATAGGCAAACTCGAATTTCAGTTTTATATAAAACTTGGTAACTAAACTACATTAATAAAGGGTATGCTCACGGCGAACACTCGCTAGGGGAGAGCCGTCACTTCATACGGAAAGTGTAACATGTTTTTGCCCCCGATGAGTCTGGGCAAAAACCGTTCGTCTGTCTCGAATCATATTTTAGTTTATAAATCATGTTTATTGCGTTAGTTACATTTCATTTACTTTGACTACTCCAGGGAAACTTGTCTGTCTTTTCTCTATCTCTCTCTGTGTGTGTGTGTGTGTGTCACGTCAAAGCCGGGCAAATATTGATTACCCTTCTGCAACCTTGGACCCAACTGACCCAACCAAGTGAACTGCACGTTCTGAACTTTTGCACTTGGCCCCATTTTACTTAGTTACAATTTGGTCACATCTTTTCCCACTGTGTCTGTATTTTTATGTGTGTCTGTGTGTGTGTGTTTTAAGGGGGCTTTCCAGAAATGTGATTAACATAAGAGAATTATGCATAAAGCGAGCGAGCGGTCAGTCATAACTGTCAGATTTAATGATTGATTTTCATGTCGAAGGAAGGATAAAATCATTGTAAAATTTTCATGCACGAAAAGCCATTAAATCAAAAGTGTGCCCAACGCGACGAATGGCGACAGAAGGAAAAAAATGTTATATAGACCCAATTTCAATTCCAATTCCACATGCAAAATATATACATAAAACATTAAAGCGGAACCAAGCACAGCGATTTAATGCCCTTGCTAAATGGCGCTGAGGGTATATCGATTTTGAGATGAAGTTTGACTTTATGGACACAAAAACTAGGTTGATCAGGTAGATCTACTTATAGCAATTGTATTAGAATCAAAGAAAATTTGTTCAAAATGTTTCTTCTTCTGAGCTTTTTATTAGCTAACTATCTAGCATGAAATACCAAATCTTCTTAGAATTTTCTGTCTTTTATAAGGATCTAAAAAATAAGACTCGAAAACATAATAGTCTTGAAAGATCTAAGATCAACAAATCACAACAATCTATAGAATAAAATAACAAATCTTAAAAGTTTCTGTCTTTCATAGGGTATAATAATGTAAGAAACAGTCATAAATCCGACAAATCTACTTATAATCATTATATATGAATCAAAATCGATAGAATCATAAATATTTTAGGAGTGTTTAAAAATTATTCAATTTATTCCGTAAAGAATTCGAAAAAAATTGACAACTGACCTCTTCTTCGGCGGGACAGCGCGTTGCCCACTGCTCCCGAGACACCGAGGCCCCTAATTTGAAAAAACATATAGAACTGCTGCCTGCAATGTTCAATTCTGGCCTTTGGCTTTGTTTTTTAACAATTTACGGCAAGATTCATATCAATTTGTATATATATTTACTATCTGATCGAGCTGAAATTTTCTAGACCCTTTCATAATATGATCGTAAGTATATAAACTGTAAATAAATTCAATAAGTAAAGCATTGTTCGTTATATGATTATTTTAACAGTTCTAGAGATAGTATATTACCATGAAGTACATTTAATATACATGTGCAGTATAGTCTTTATGTATACTTATATAACAATTTTTATATTCTATGACAATATATGTAACTGTTAGATATAATCAATCGATTTCGAAGTAAATTAAGGGGTATATAAAAATTTTGGGCAAATTGATGCTGCATAAATATATTAATTCCCCAGACAATGACTTAGTTATTGCATTTTGAGTGGAATATATATGTGTTTCTTATCGGGCTTAAGGGGCGTGGCAAGCTTAAACTGCCTTAGACCTTACAGTCGACTGTATAAGACTATATAAGACTTAGACAAGTCTTGACTCAATCGAACCTGCTTTTGATATTAATCATGAACACATATGCTTCTGCCTGTTATATACCATATATATTTGCACAAATCTAGTCTAAGCTTTATTTCCAAATAAAATTTCGATATATCGAGATAATTTTATAAATCGCCTTTAAATCTTGAACACAAGCAATTTTTTTGTAATAATAAATTCAGCTTATAAAGTAGATATTTAGGTAGGGGTTTTGGGAGTTTTGGATGGTTTGGGGCATTTGGGTGTTGTGTTAGGACACGCACACATATATAGGCTATGGCGTAGGTCACGGCTCATCGAATATCGTGACAGAATTAAAGCACTCGCCGCAAGGGTATAAATATACAATTTGCTTTTTAATGGCACTTCGAATGACGAATGAAATGTTTTGAACGACGGTTGGGGTTTGGAGAGGGGCTTGGGGTGTTTCTGTGGGGATTGTGGGGGACATGGGGTGTTTTTGGGGGGAGTTCTGGGAATGGACAGGGCCTTAAAATGGGATGCAGTGCCAGCATGGCGCTGTGTCATCATTAAAATCCTGGCTAAGCAATTTGGGACACCCAACGCCACCCAGCAAATGGCCGCAACGCCATCTTCTGCTTCTGCTTCTTCCCCTTCCTCTGCTTCTTCTGCTTCCTTTTTCCCTTCTTTCTTCGTTTTCGCTTCTTTCTTCTTCTCATTTTTCCGTTCGCCGCGGGTTTTTTGCAGTCTCCACTCAATTGGCGAGATTTCTCGCTTTTATTTTGCGCTCAATCGCTGGCAGTTCGCATTTATGTTCGCATTTTATTCGAAATGCCATCAAAGGACATCGAATCGCCATGTTCCATGTCCCGTGTCCCATGTCCCATGTCCATGTCCATGTCCTTGGCTTGCACCCAACCCACCTACCAGCCACCCCACCCTCCCATATAGCTCCAATGGAGCAGTTACTGCAGATGCTTAGAAGGCTCTTAATGTCTCCCTGTGCCGCCCCCATTTGCCGTCCTTGCCGTCGTCCTTAGTCCATGTCCCCGTCGTGCGCCAAGTGTCGTAAAATGAATGAGTATTGCATAATCAATTAGTTTAGGTCCTTTGGCAAAAGATTCAACCAATTTTATTTACTATTGGCGCTCGTATTGCCCCCAAAGGATACCCATTGACCAGCTGCCATTTGCCAGGGACAATCGCAATCGATTAATGTTCGAACATTTGCAATTATGCCGTACGAAGTGGACTCTTATCAAACATATACAATTGCTTGTCATTTCTTTAAAATCAACTTGTTATCGAATACTTCTATCGATATATTTTATGTCCCATATCATTTTTCAACTTATATCACACTAAGTTAAAAGAAAGTCCCTCATTTTATTACCAAAATTAATATGCAAAACCATTAAATATGTGTTTCGATAGTTATTAGCTATACCATCTCACATTTATGCCTATCGACAAGTAATCGTTTAATGTTGTCAATTAGGCTATTTGCTGTCTATATGTCTATTAATAGTCTCCATTAATAATGCATTATTAATTGTTTGTGTTATCGATTAATGGCAATTATTATTATATTATTTTAATGTCATGAAATAATATGAGGATATATAAATGTTTGATTTGTACTATTCTTGACGATTTTCCCGCATTAGTATTGTTTTCGATAAGTGCTATTGATTAACATTAATGTTTTATGTTTACTTGATATTATTAAATTTTAAGTTATCGATAACATGATTAATATTGATGTTTGATGTTGTTGCAAATTATTTACTTAAAAAAAATTGCTCTCCAAGTCTATATAGAAATCATCTATGGATTACTAAATATTGTGATAAATATGTTGACTTCAACTATCTATCGATTAATCGATTATCTTTTTATATGGGCTTATTGCCTCATTGAAAGGCGTGTAAATATATAAATAAACATTGTATTTTAGAAAGAGGGCAATGATGAAGGGCAATATAAGCCCATCGAAATATATAACTATTAACTAGTTTATCGACTGACATTTACATGTTTCTGGAGCTATTGAGCTGATATTTCATCTCATTATAATGTTATCTATAAAACGGAGGGATTAATGCTGGCGTTTGATATTATTGGAAAATGTTATCAAATAGTTGTTATGTTATCGATTAACCTTAGCCTTAACTTTATTAGAGGTGTATGTTGTTATCATTTATGTCGATAAACGTTATGCTTTAGCAGTGAGTGTAATCTTATCTATAATTATAATCGCAAATGTTATCGAACAGGTGCAAATTACCATGACGGCTGTGATATAGATAAAACTTATCGATTTTTATACAGATATATATTTTGAATATTTTAAGTTTTATACAGATATTAAGCGATTTATATTATATACACGAAAGGGGCGTCAGTGGAGGAATGGGTAGCGCACTGTTCCGCCAAACAAAAGGTGCGAGGTTCGAACCCCGCGCATGCCTTTAGGCATGACCCTCCTACAAAAACTAGGTTGTGGTGTAGGATTCGAAATTCACCCACGTAAAAAAAGTTCTTCAATGAATGTAGCCAGAAATTTAGGAAAATAAGGCTTCAGGCTTTAACCCGATAGGGTTGTTATGGCCATATAATAATAATAATACGAAAGTGATTTAAGCTTATCGATTGATATCAACTAAAGTGTTAAAAATAAAATTGTGCTTAGTTTTCATCAATAACAATTATCGATTTTGTAGCTATTCTTGGCTGTTTTCAGCTGTGAATTTTGACCAAGTAACGCCCATGGCTTTAACTGTTCCAGACAAGCTGCGTGAGTAGCAGGCGGCTAAGCCCAAAGAACTTGATTGACACAATCATCGAATCAGGTTCCAATTTCACAGGGTGGCACAGGTCGGACGGTATGGGGTGTACGTGGAAGTACGTGGGGGTCTCTGCTACTTGGCGCCAAAACGACAACTAATGGCAGGCAGCACAGTTGGTCCAACAACAGAAGCTGATGCTGATGCGCTCTATAAGGGTAGACGAAATTGGATATCCAATTCCTATACAATGGGATATGCTCTTGTTTTTGTTGGTGCTTTTTTTTTTTGCTCTGTTTCTGTTTTTGGGTTTTTGGGTTTACTTCTATTTTTTGCTGTTTTGGGGGATGTTTCCTGCGATGGCTGAGTGGGTGACTGGCTTGACAACCCTTGCGTATCGAAGGCAATCGCAGGGTGTGCGGATTAACGCACACACACACAGAAACACACACACACACACAGATACAAAGACAATGCGAATGAGGGCAAAACAGTAGGCCGTTAGATAAAGTTGGTTAGGGAAAGAGAGTGATACAGTCGAACTTCTCTAGAGTGAACTTCTATGAACTTCCATGAAGCACTCCCTATTATGAGTTGGTTTCAAACACACAACTTTTTCGTTCCAATTGTATAATTTCTGTATAACAACCCTATCGGGTCACAGCCTGAAGCACTATTTGTCTTTATTGCTACTTCCTTCACTGAAGAACTTTCTTTTACGTGGGTGTTTTTCAAATCCTACGCCACAACCTAGTTTTTCCAGGACGGTCATGCCTATCGACATGAGCGGGACTCGAACTCGCACCTCTTGTTTGGCGGAACAGTGCGCTATCCACTGGACCACCAAGGCCTATATAATGAAGTGATTTTCTGGTCATTATAGGGAAGTTCGACTGTATATATATAGAGAGAGAGAGAGAGGGCCTGAGTGATACTTTAGTAAAAAGGCGATGACAACAACAGAAGGAACAAAAAAAATTGTTTTACTATTGACCTTGGCGTTTGTGGCGCCCTGTCAACGCCTGTCCCCCCACACTCCCCACACACACAACCAACGACCTATTGCCACATAAATAAGTCAAGCTTATACATATATACGATACATATATATAGCATACATGGCGCATAGAGATATGCTTTATATACCCTATACTATATATAGTTGTGATTTTTTCTCCCAACTGCCGCATAAATAAATAAAATGCCCAACAACCAGATAGAATTAAAACAGATTTCAATCCAACTGTCAATTCCGGGCCCGCCCACATAATTCAAACGCCTTCTTAGCACGAACCCCCCTCTGACCCATCCTAAACTCACCGCTTTTCCCCCCAAGTGAACTCATCCCTTGCGTTTAGCCAGCAATTGGCAGCTATAAAAACCTTCTTTGGCGCTACTGCCCTGCCCCACCGCCTGCCCCAGCCTCGCCTTCAATACAATTTTATTGATTTTCATTTTATTATACCCTGTAACCATAGAAATGCCCTTAAAAGCTGCACTTGAACAGCATCAACAGCAATTTCAATATCGTATTTCAAGTGTTTCTCCATAATGTTTATCGATAATGAGTTAACGATATTTAATTTCACATTTATCGACAAACAGCTAAATATATACTGGATATCTTCAAGTCGTGCACTCACACACACAGTAGAACAGATAAATTTACTTCATTTTTTTATAATCTAACTTTTCCTCGTTTTTTTGCTGCTTCAACATTTGTCGTCAAAGTAATTTAATGTGACACGCCCCGCACAGCTGTGTCCGAAGGGGGCGGCCCATAAAAACCAAAATATGCAGCGGAAAATCATTTTTCCAAAGAACTGAAAAAAAAATCTGTAGACTCGCACTTTTTTTCGTCTTTTCTTATAGAAAACTGTTTGTACTGACTGAATCAGCAGGGAAAATGAGGCGAAATATGAAAATTACAATCCAAATTGTCGACGTTGGAACGTAACTCAGTTTTCCAAGAATCAGAATCTTAAAGATAAAGATATTTTCGGGAGCTAAAATACATTTCCGGAAGTTGCTCAGTTCCACTTGATCAACTTACTTTGAAAAGATGGCCTAAAAGAATGCAATGGTTTATCTCTTCAATATTTTCCATATTCATGGGTCAATCTTCTTGAAATTCAGAGTGTTAGTAGAGCCTAAGAAATCGTAAGTGTATATCTAATTTACAGACAATAGATTAATGAACCTAGAACATATTCGTAGGCTTGTGTTTCGGTTGTGTGCAAGTTCTTTGAGAAGAATATATTTTTGATTAAGCTTAGGAAGCTTAAAAGTGCCTTCCCATGAATATTTCTTCTATTGGTTTCAGTAAGCAGTTATTACTGTCAGTCAATCTGGTAAAATCAATAAATGGCAAAAATTTTGGACTGTGAAGATACACAAGTCATGCTCACTAAAGGGGGAGGATTCGAACCTTACTGTTTTTCCGGGACAATGCGCAATCCACTGTTGCACCGAATTCCTTATAAAAATCGAATGTAATGTACATTATTTCTATGACTTTCATGTGATAGATTTTCTGTGTTTTATACAAAAAACGAAAGTCAAAAGATTCTGTTTAAGTCGAATCATAAGAAGGGTAACCGAATATAAAAAACTTTCCCTATTTAATTTTAATTAAAATTGCTTAAACTTTAAATATTTGCAGCTATAGGAACATTTTTATTGGATTCGACCAAAAAGATTATCTACACTATACTATAGACACCCAACGTTCAAAGGTTTCTAACTGGATCTTTAGACGATAACAGCAATTCTTATACAAAGCATTTTGTACTTCGAGTCGAATGTTTCCATATTTGGAGATCCATAAAACATAAGTTTTTTTGGCAATATCCGAAAAAATTGCAATCCAATTTGATTATTATTTCTTTTATAGACATTGAAATACTAGTTAAGTTTAATAGTTGCAAGAATCTAAGAGAATCAACAGAGATCTGCGACATTTCCCCAAAATTATAGAGACTTAAGGTATAAGTTAGGGCTGTCCCGCTAAACTGGAGGTGCGAGTTCGTGTCCCGCTCATGTCGATAGGCATGACCTTCCTGGAAAAACTAGGTTGTGGCGTAGGATTTGAAATGCACCCACTTTAAAAAACAGTGAAGGGAGCAGAAATAAAGTGCTTGAGGCTTTGACCCGAGGGCTTTTATGGCCATACAATAATAATAATCTCCAGATGGGCAATTTTGCGATTCCAGAAACTCTTTAAATATTCTTCCATTATATTGTATGGAAAAGGTTTTACCAAATTTGTCGAAAACTTTAGATAAAATCCCACTAAATCTAAAACAAAACTATGCTAATACTCCTCTTATGTATCAAATTATTTTCCAAAAATTTTCTACAAAAATTATTATTATTATTTATAAATTCCGGAAAAAAATCAATTGCTCTATTCCATTTTCCATTCGTTTTCCCAGGTGATGCGTGAAAATGTAGGGAAATTAGCATTAGGCAAATGCAGTTTCTCGAGAGCCTGTGGACGTGTCCATAGTGTGTGGCGTGTGGCGTGTGGCATGTGGCATGTGGCATGTGGTGCGTGGTCTGTGGCATGGTACCGGGATGGTACTGGGATGGTACGGGGTGGTATGGGGTGGTTTCCTTCGGGTGGTTGGTTGTTGAGCTGTGAGTTCTGATAATGATGTTAATGAAGTTGCCGCAGTTGGACCCAAAAAGAAGAGAAAAACGAAGGAAAAAAACGAAGTGTTCATCTGCTCGCCACGTAACGACTGAGCGTGGCAATGCCCATAAATGTGTCACGCCTACTTCTGCTACATCCACACTGAGCCACTCCCCGACCCCCGGTACACCACCCCCTGCACCCTGCACCCTGCACCCTACACCCTGGAACCGTGCCGCTGGCAATCTGTCGGCTGGCAGAGGTTGTCGGAGGGGGCAGGGGCAGGGGCAAGGGCAAGGCGCAATCAAACAGCCGTTGAAATGGCTACCGGTTACACATAATGCGTCCGGCGTCAACGTCCTCGCCGAATCCCTTCAGCGGAGCGGGCGAATCCCTTCAGCGTCTTTAAATAACATTGCGTTGTGTTCTTTATTGGTCGTTAAATCTCTTGCGGTTGTCGTGTCTTCGTTTTTGGGCCTCAGAACAACAACAACACTAACACCAACAACAACAACACTCAGGCATCCAGTATAGGGGGGGGGGGGGGGGGGGGGGGGGGGGGGGGGGGGGGGGGGGGGGGGGGAGGGGGGTGGGGGGGGGGGGGGGGGGG
>JBANCY010000286.1:0-44015 GCA_037040045.1 Phorticella flavipennis | reverse complement strand
ATAGATATAGATATAGATATAGATATAGATATAGATATAGATATAGATATAGATATAGATATAGATATAGATATAGAAAATAACAATAACAACATTAGGTCATATCCTGAAGCAGTATTTGTCTTTTTTTCTACTTCTGCTTCAAGTTCTACGCCACAACCTAGTTTTTCTAGGAGTGAGCCAGTACGCTATACACTGGTCCACCGAGGCCCCAAAGATATAGATATAGATATTTTATAAGTGTTTTCCGCTTGTCACAACTGAGCTACCTCCTCCTCGTCCTCAAGGCCCTTGGGAACCGGCACAAGCAGTTTTCCATCATCGGAAATCACAGACAATCGAACAAAAGCACAAGATGGGCAGCTGTCGGTTGGAGTCGAGGGATTGGGGCCCTGTGGAGACGCAGAAGAAGTGGAACTGCAAAGGCAAGCAGATTCAGCGAACCGGAAACGCGTGGCGATTTAAATAACCTTTCAGCTGCCTTGAACGATGTATAACATTTAAGGACTTACGTTAAAACCACATAAATCCTGTAAAAATAGTCAAAATGCAGCTAATGTGGTTACGCTGAAGTCTGGCATCTTGTGTTTGGTCTGACAAAGAGCGGCAGTGCTTTTGGCGTTGCCATATCTCTGTTTTACTGTCAAGCACATAGGGTCAGTTTAAGCTTTGTACAGGTTTTCTCTTGTAAAATGCAGGAAAAAAACAGCATAGAATAAAAGTCAATTAAGTAATACCCTCGCTGTAAGGGTAAAAACAATAACAACAACAACAACAAGAATAACAAACGCTTCGACTTTGACAACCCGTTAAAGTTTTGGGCCAACAAATTTACATAACTGATTAAAAAACTTTTGCTTTCATTGCCTTCATTTTGCTATTTTAAGACGGGCCATGGATCCTGGCCAAGTGTAAAGGACAGCACAGCAGCTGCAGAGAGAGAAATAGATATATAGAAAGAGAAAGAGACGGAGAGAAAGAGATAGAGAGAGAAGGAAAGAGTGTAAAATAAAAAGTGTGCGATGGCAGATTCGATAGTGTGAACAGAAAATCTCAACTTTTTGCCCTAATTGAGCTCAACTACTTTTGCCGGAACAAAATACGGAACGGAACGAAAGGCTGGTGGATTTTCTGAGTCGAAAACTGAATTCAATTATTAATTTCAGTTTCAGTTTCGGTTTCAGTCTCAGTTTGGCATTGCATTTTGTGCCCATTCGTGTGTCTCTTATCGATTTTCAATCAGTGTCAACCCGTGTCCGGCTAAACAGAAGATGAAGTTTTTACATTTCGCAACTGGCACAATTGTCCGGATAACATTTCAACTAGGCTTTTCCAAAAGCGAATTATAAGCCTTAAATGAAAATTGAATTGATTTGAGTTGTGTAAAGAAATGACAATTGAAAATTGGCATTAGAAAATATTCAATTTTTAAACAAATTTCAAAATCATTTTAGTGTCAGAGATTATATTATCAAAGCGTTTTCTGTTATAAATGACTGAATACCACGCTGGGGCATATTAAGCAGAGTTGTGCCAATATTTTCCACAATAAAATATTAAACCAAATGTCCGGAACAAAGCTAAATCCCAGTATCCCAGCTGCTCAGCTTATAACAATGGAATACTTCAAGGAATTGCTGTTGCTTTGGCTGCTTCTGCTGTTATCCTTTATCCTGGGCAATTCAGAGTCGAAAATCCAAGTTGAAAATCAACGAACTGTAGCATGAAATGCAGCTCAAATAAACCGAAACCAAACTTAAGTTCCTCAAGAAGGATTAGGGAACAAAGGGAATCAAATTTCCATAGAACAATTTATTGGTTAAAACAGAAACTGGCAGATGTTAAGCCAAACGATTGGAGAAGTGCATAATCACTAGAACTGACTAGAAATATTACCATTTCAGAGTCAAATATTATCGAAGGAAATAGCTTAGGATTGTTTCTGAGGATGGAGGAAGATGTGCTGGATTAGCTTTAAGTGTTTTTTAAGAGATGTCGTTATAAGTGTATGTTGCATGTGGGCACACCAAAACAATGGCGATTTTAACACCGATGACAATGATGGAACTTTCCGGTCAGCAAAACTCGACGAAGATCCGTGTCAAACGGCCCAAGTATTGTCGGTATCATTGGGAGATGATTTATCAACAGCCGGCAGACGTCTCAAAACCATGTGTATGATTCTGAAGCATGGAAATTGGGTGCTATACGAGCTGACGCCGTGAGACGTAGATAGGCCATCACCAGGGCTCTTTACCGAACACAGTTATTGCAATGCAAGAAAAACGCCCTCAATTTTCGGATAGTAACTTTGGAGCACGAGAACGTTCGACCAACTCTTAAGCGGGTCGCCAAAATTAACTTGGAAACACTTCGTAGTGTCCTACCCCACCCCCTGTATATCCAAAGACATTGCTCCTTCTGTTCACCATCTTTTTTGATGGATGGCACATGGCTGGGCTGACCATCACTTCACAACTTACGAGGAAACAAGGCGAACTGTTCTTCCGAGTTGGTATACGAGAATTGTCAGAAAGATGGGAAAAAGGAGTGGCTAACGATGGTCAATAGTTTGAACAATCGATTTGTAACCATATTCTGCTCAATAAAGCCTCAAAGGTAGAAAAAAACTCTAAAAACTAATTTCAACTCCTCTATTTTTACCCTGCTCTTTGCAAACGTCATCAACAGAAGAAAATGCATGAAAAACAGACCCAAAGGACACCCTTTTGACCAAGCTAAAAGCTCGCTAAATTACCCCAAAACTTTAGCTGTCAGATATGCTGATTGTCCAGAAGCTACCGTCACTTTAACCTTAATCCAGCATTGCTTTAAAACTTTAATGCATTTACAGCTAAAATACCCGATTTGTAGACAGATCCAAAGTTAGTTGAAATTGAAATCCACTTAGAATTGACGACATTCATTGGCAGCTTATGCATCAGTTTCTGTTGCCAACTTGTCGCCTCGAGCTGGAGGAGCTGCCGGAGCTGGCAGAGATGGCGTTGTCGGAACGTGCTGGGAGAATGCAACTGAATCAATGGCTCAATTCTGGTTAATGTCTGCGGTTAAAAGAGCAGCAAGTAAAAGCGAGTCAACCAAAAGGAAATGGGGAAAAGTAAAAAGGAACAAAAAGCTCAAAAAAAAAAGAAAGGAAAAGGAAAGGAAAAGAGGAGAGCCAAAGGAGCTGCAGCTATAAAAAAGGAATAAAACGAAGGCAGAAACCTTGGTGTTTTAACAGTTGTAAACTGATGACAGCGACAAGCAGGCCGCGGAGTGCAAGGACGGAAGATGGGAAGCTGGGCTGGGTGCTTGAGACTTTTTTTTGGATGGGGGCTTGGGTCTTTTGGACAACGAACGAGTGGAACAAAATGTAATTGAATTTCTGTTGACAGATTTTAACGCACAATATCCTGCAAGGGCACAAAGGAAGTGCACTAAAACTATGTAAAAATGCTTGTTAATTAAATATAGACGAATGACAAATACCCTTAGGTACGCACAGACAATAGAGGGAGTATCATATCGATGATTGAAACTGGGTCGGTAAAGAACTCCCTGGTTTAAAAATGTTTAACTCCAAACCTTTGATCTCATGAATACTTGGCACAACACTCAAATATATGACGGCTAGATCCGCCCAGTCAATGACAAGTTGTAAACAAGAAGAGCATTTACGGAACGATTCTGAAATTTTTAGGAATCATAGATGTTAATGAAACTGAAGTGTGCGCAAGCTTTCGATGGAGAACATTGAAAAACATAGAAAATATGGGCAAAACTGAATTTTTGTTATATGACAGCTATAAAATATAATGGTCCGAAACTTATGACATGTAATAAAGCGAGAGAACAGATAACATCCAAAATGGGTACAAAATTGCAATTCAATAGCATGGGAAATATGGGGAAACCGACATATAAGTATATGCATATGGTAAAGTGGTCCAAAATTTGGGAGATCGATATGTTATATTAATCCAAAAATATTTGAGCACTTTCAATATAATAGCTAAAAAAATATGCGAAATATGGCAAATTTGACTTTTAGTTATAATAACAATAAGACTCTTAGTTACATTGCATCTACAAGACAAAAAAAAACTATTATAACCTTCCCATTCTTTAAATGGGATCAGGGTATGAAAATATTCCGATACATATGAAATTTGGTGGATCAAAAAATGTAAATCCAATAACGAAATATTGTGAAATGTGGCTTGTAGTTATAATGACAAGGAATAAGGAAAATCGATAATTAGTTGTATGACATATATATGATAAAGTAATGTGATCTTTATAAAATTTCGTGGATCGGTATATAATAAAGAATCCATCAGATCTGTAAGCTTTCCAACCAATAGCTTGAGAATTCTGGGAAATATGGGCAAAACGTATTTAGCAGCTATATGATATAGAGGTCCAATCTGGCTGGTTGCGACAAATTTGCTGACGGAAACAAGTTTCAGGTACGATAGCGCAATGACTGAGTTTTGCATACTTATAGATAGGCAAACAGATGGACAATGGATTTGACAAAGCCATTATACTATTTTCATAAGAAAAGGGTATAATATGGAATATGGTTTCAGTGTAATAAGATCTCAGTCTCATATTTGCATGGCTTTTGAGAGGTTCATTCCTACAGGGTATTTTTAGTACAAGCTGCCACTTCATGCATCGAAAACGCACAGGGTATGCAAATTGTTAAGCGAAATAAACCAATAACAAAATCGAAAAGTCAAGTCGAAGGCAATAGAACAGTTGGCCATGTCTGTTAACCGTTGGGAGTAGGCGTGGCAGTAAGTTTTGCAATTCAATTAATAGCCAATACACACATACACACACACACACATACACATATACACACACACATACACACACACACACAGATACACTCGAAGACAGGCTGAACGCACGGGGTCAAAAATAAAGCGATTTTTCGTGTAACCTCAAATGGGTTTTGCCATCAGCCGGTGGTCTTATGATGTGCGTACAACTCTTTATGATGCAGCTATAACTGGCATAAGATTGACTAACTGACTAACTGACAGACTGACTGACTGACCAGACAGGCTGACAGACTGACACACACCCACATTAAGGCGTTTACATGAAAAATCAATTCACCCTGAAGACAAAACATAAAAAGTGTGTATGCTTCCCTGTAGAGATGCCCCCAAATGGTCGACCGATAAATACCCTAGATGCAATTGCTCTGCAGAAGAAGTAGTGCTTATTATTATTAATTAAATGAAACGCATTAGAGTTCTCAATAAATTGTAAAAGTCTATGTAATATTTGAAGCTAATGGTGGGTTGTAGAATTTATGACCTCATCTTCTTTATCAGCATACAAGCTATAGTCCAGTGCCGTCAGGGGCTCCTCGCCGACATTGGTGCTGGTGTGGCTGGAAAAGCTCGTTTGTGACACATTCAACAATTGCCGCTTATCGATAATCACTTGATCCTCGATCAGGGAGGAGCAGTAAGGGCAACTAATGGTAACAGAAATTGGTAAGTTTGACAATTTATCAGCTTTAAGCTGACCCATCCAGCGGCGAATGGAATAGCAGAACAGTGAAAAGCCAAGAAGCAGGCGAATATTTGGGGCCCAGCAGAATAGAATGCTATTTAGCAGCCAATTGCAATAATCCCATAGGCCGGCGAGACCCACATGTTGCAGCAGCATCAAGGACACGGTCATCTTCAATGAGCTGGGTCCAATGGAACGCCAAAAGCCATTACCTGTTCTGAGGCGTGCCAGCGGTTGCAGTAGTATGACCAAGGCGCCGCAGATGAACAATCCGGAGCTGAGGTCCGGCGAATGGCTGCTTAATGGATTCCAGATTAAACCACGGAAATGCAGGATCAGGGCCAGCCCAAGTGTAGCAAGAAAATTGGCAATATCCACTCTCATCAACTGATAGATATAACTCATTACTTCCATTTCTGCACATCAATTTATATATAAAATAAATGTATAAAACTAAAAACTAGCGAATTTAAGAATAAGCCTGGTTGGATCGATATACAGAGAACTGAACGAAACTGACAAACGGTCAGTTCAATAAGTAAACAAAGCCCATTGTCACAAAGGTCATACGATTTGGGAAAAAATCGGAAGAATCGAAAAACAAAACCAAGTTGGCTCTGAGAAACGGAGACAGGGAGAGTGATAATAATTACAGGGTATATTACAACTATATGGCCATAACAACCCCATTGGGTCACAGCCTGAAGCACTATTTGTCTTTTTTATGTTTCCTTCACTGGAGATCTTTTGTTGACGTGGTGGAATTTCAAGCCCTACGCCACAACATAGTTTTTCGAGCGGGACTCGAACTTGCACCTCTTGTTTGCCGGGCCAGTGCGTTACACACTGGTCCACATAGGCCCCATATTACAGGGTATATAGCTCAGTGAAAAGGCAATAGCTCCACTTAACTGGTCCTTAAGCTATGACCAAAGCACAACTTCCAGGAATTCAAATGCCAGCTTCAAGTACAATTCCTGAAAGGAAGAACAAGTAGAGGAAGGATAAGTCCCCGCATTAAGCGAGGGTCGATTGAACCAACTCAGCGGGTGAACGCCATTTTGGTTTCTATTGGAAATCCAATGCCTGCTGCGTTGCTTGTCACAAAATGGCGGATACGAGCTAGCTCTTAAATGAACCACAAAATGATATACAACGACCCCCTTCCAATCCCAATCCCGATCCCAATCCCCAGCTGTGCGGGACAGAAAAGCAGAAAAAAGCAGGCAAACAGCATAAAACAGAAGTAAAAACTCAAAACAATACAAGTTGATGGAATGCAAAGACTCTTTACTGGGAATCAACATCGATATTGAACAGATTTTCCATAGTCAAAGTGAGGTTAAAAAATTTTACTTAGTCCCTGCGAATGGTGCAAAGGAATGCAATGAACAGTTTGAGAAGGTGTTTTAATTGATCGATTGGCAATGAAATTCGTCCTGTTTTTCCACCCATATTGTCAGTACTAATTATAAGATTTGGAGATATATATATATATATATCTAGGATTGAATGAAAATTGTAGTCCTGTTTTTTGTGATGCTTATTTCAGATGAAAGTTGCCTAGAACATTATTATTAGTACATTGCCTTATGGACTATATGATCACAGCATGAAGCACTATTTGCCCCCTGTATTGGGCTTTCTTTTTGCTTCTTTAACTGATTTTTCACAAGTGGATTTCAAGACCTACACCGCAACCTAGTTTCTCCTTTCATTCCCAAATGTCTTGTAACTTGACAATCGGTACACTTGGTAAAAGTTTTAAGACTGATTGGAATTAATGATATCTTCTTCATACGACAGCACAACTTGGTAAGCTTTGAAAATAGAATCAGAAAAAAAAAATATTTTAATCGAAATGTCACATCGAATCTTGTTAAAAATTTTACAACAAACTCGAAAAATTGTTCGCCCTGCAAATATTGGGCATACATTTGACACCTCCCCAATTATTGCCCCAATCATTAATATATTCATATTTTGACGTTTCAATTTCTACGAAATTCATGGGAAATCACAAGGAAACCCGGAGAGGAAAAAGCAGCAACTTATTCGGGGTTAATTGGCCGAATCTAATGTAAAAAAAATAAAAGCAGGCCGAACTTGGGTAGATTTCTTGTTTGTGTTTCACAACTTTTCGCCTCTATTAGATCTCTATACTTGCTTGCTTTTTATATAATGTGAGGGAACTTTTTGCTTTTCTTGTAGAGTTTTTGGCTGATGGTAAGAAGTGGAAAATACATATATGAAATACGGACTAGGGAAATGCACTAACTGATCTTAAATGAAGAAAAGTATAGAATGAATTTGTAGTATAGTGTAAGTATTGTAAGCTTAAAGTAATGTTCGACCATACTATGAATATTATTTAGTATTATATGGGCATAACAACCCTATCGGGCCCAAGCCTGAAGCACTATTTTTCTTCATTTCTACTTTCTTCACAGCAGAACTTTTATTTACGTCGGTGGATTTCAAATCCTACGCCACAACCTAGTTTTTCTCGGAGGGTCATGCCTATCGACATATGCGGGACTCGAACTCGCACCACTTGTTTGGCGGGACAGTTCGCTATGCACTGGTCTATCGAGGCCCCGACCTATGATAATTTCGATAATTCAAGAGAATATGCAATGCTTGATAAACTCTGCATAACTTTGATGTTTATTGACCAATCCTTGTGAAATTTATGGGAATTTTAGATAATAAATAATGTGTATAAAATGTAATCGCTTTAAAAACATGGAGAAAATGATGAAGTCAAAACTTATGTCTTATGACAACTTTATGATGCGATGCGACTCGGACGATTTTGACAGATGTGAAGAGAAATTATTGGCAGACATATATTTTCATAATGATAGTATCGAATGTCGACGGAACAACGGAACATGGCCTTATATCTATTTTCCTTAATCTTATTTATTTTCTTTTTGGAACAGATTCAAGCATAAAATCCATATACCGTATGTAAGGGTAAAAAAAAAATAAAAGCAAAATGGCAACCCTATTGTGGTTTCATGTGATCCTTTTTGTGGTTCTCAGCGGTTCGATGTGCAGTGCTTTGTGGCCCCTCAGCGATGGTTGTATGAGTGTGCGAGTGTGTGTGTGTGTGTGTGTGTGTGTGCTTGTGTATGTGTCTGTGTGTGCAAGTGTGTGAGTGTGCGTGTAAGGCACTTGAGAAAGGTCAGTTTTAGTGCCTTGGGAAATTGTTATCCTTATTACACACTTAAGCGGTTTCCTTGTGTGTGTGTGTTTGTGTGTATGTATGTGGGTTGCGGTCAACACAGACACACACACAAATACACACACACACAGATACACACACACACACACAGACACGCCCCTTGGACGCTCGTTGTGTCTGCTCAGAGTTCAAGAAACAAGGCAAATTATACGGAGAACATCCAAGAACAGCCCAGCATTTCATATCATTTTTATAACTAGTAAGCAAAAAACATATACACTCACCCAAACACACGCATATATGTATTACATATATAGTATATATCATTTGCACATACTCAGCTAACAGCAATAATACCCTCGAGAGGCTAAGAGCCTAAGTATTCGAGGGTGGGGCCAACTCGGAACCATAAACGTTTATAATGATAGAGCTGGCCCAGCGAAATGCCATTTACTTCATTTGCTTTGGCAGAGCAAAGAAACGTTTTGATTGACAGTTTATTTTTATTATTATTATTATCCTATTAGTATAGATTATATGTTGCAAGAACTGAAAAAAATCGATTCCGAGAGCAAGATAATGTGGTCAAGGTGGTTTTGTGAAATATTTGATTTTAGAAAACATATAATAATACGCGTTATTGAAGAAAATAGCCTTCTTTTGTCATACGATAGCATAACAGATGGATCGGACCATAATATCATATAGCTGTCATACAGGTAAAAACTTATTTAAACCGCATTTCCCAAGCTCTCAAGCTTTTGAATTAAAAATTTACTTTATTATCAACCGATAATTATATCAAAAAAAGTTTATTTGGCCCACATTTCCTACGTTTTTGTGGCTATTGCATTTAAAATCTACATAGGCTTATATTTCTTTATTATTTATTTTTCTA
Source organism: Phorticella flavipennis (assembly GCA_037040045.1). NCBI lineage: Eukaryota > Metazoa > Arthropoda > Insecta > Diptera > Drosophilidae > Phorticella > Phorticella flavipennis. Next base: position 34,392 of record JBANCY010000286.1, on the reverse strand, counting down.
GCAAATTTGAAAATCTGAAAGCACTATTATATAAAATAAATATCAATTTTTCCCACATTTCCTTTATTTTTGTAGCTATAGCATTGAAATTTTACATACGCTTAAACATTTGCTTTATACAACGATCCACGACAATTCAAAATCAGACAAGACCCCTGTATCACATAACGGTCATAAAAAAGTGCTTTTAATCCAAATTTCATACATTTTTTAAGCTCAATTTCGCATAAATTCGCAGCAACCGCTGAGAATTTCTATTCTTATACATAGATAATATTTCTAAATAATCTATACATCTGGGGGCCTTACTGGACCAGTGATAGCGCACTGTCCCGCCAAACAAGAGGTGCGAGTTCGAGTCCCGCTCATGTCCTTAGGCATGACCCTTCTAGAAAAACTAGTTTGTGGCGTAGGATTTGAAATCCAATCACGTTAAAAAAGTTCTTCAGTAAAGAAAGCAGATATAAAGGAAAATAGAGCTCTCTGGCTTTGACCCGATAGGGTCGTTATGGTTATATAATAATAATAGTTTTGTAAAGTAAATGAAATCTTCGAGTTGCCAAACCTAGTGCTATCTTTCTTCTTTTTCTATCAAATAGGTATTGGGGATAAAAGAAAGCCATCATTATACCAATCCATTTTACCCCAGTAGAAACCCTATAGACCCTTTCCATTCCTGAGCCATTCCATAGACCACAATTTCCACATTCTCAATTTCACATGCATCATCATTCATTGCACTTCCCAATTAACGAGGAAAACCATGTAATTTAATGATTGATATTTAATTTTTTTTAATTCTTATTTGACTGCAAAATCTGCTGTTATATACAAAAATATTTTTCCACAATGTCAGCAAAATATATATATATATTTTTTCATAAAAAAATACAATGGTATTCCTTTTTTACCTTTTGAGAATTGCATAAATTGCTTTTTGCCACACAAATTGATGGACGAAAATGGAAGAAGGCAATTCTTTCACGCACACACACACACAGATACACACACCCACACACACACACACACACACCCACACACACACACACACACACACACACACACACAAAAATGGTATAAAAATGGCATAAAAACATGTTGAATAAAATATGCCAACCGCAGGTTTTGTGGAATAAATGCAGCCCGAAATCGCAGGTGCCATTCGTTTTGCTTTACTTTTTAATTACCCGCCACCCCGTGAATTTTCCAGTTTCACTTTTGTTTTTCCAGTTGAATTTTTCTATATCGAAATTGCTATTAAAAAAATCTAAAAAAATGGCCCAAAATATATGATTAAAGTGTACTTTTTGGCAGCTTTCAAGTTGATCTTTCATATCTGTTTATATTTGGAATCTTTTCAGGTTAGGTTAGATTTTTCAGATGAACTAAGATAAGCTTGAAATCATCGCTTTCACATTATTTATTGAAAGATTAATCTTCATGGCTCAGCTTACCTTGCCTTCACTTATATATATAGCATGATTTTTCAGAAACAATTCAAGTTAGTTTTGTAGTCTGTGCAATGGATAAGTTACCTGAAAATATACGAAAAATAATTATTTAATGATAAACACCAAAATATATAAACAAAAATAGTATGTACAACGAATTGGAATCAAAAATCATGAAGGAAATGGTACAAGTCAAAATCGGTGCAGTTTTGGCTGAGGTATGATCAATTGAAACAGTGGAGTAGCCAGGGGGGGGGGGGGGGGGTTTAATGGAGGTTACTTAATTTCAGGCCAATTTTCGGGTCAAAAATGAAACTTTTTGGCGGAAGTTTTAAGGTAGTTTTCTATGCTAGTTTTGACCACAGAAATGGAAAAAAACTAAAATTTTGAGTTTTTATTCTTCAAAATTTTTACAAAACACAGGGGGGACCCTTACTAAAATATCCGAAAAATTTCGAAACATTTTTTTTTACGAAATGAAGATATTTTGATTATGGAACGAGTTTGATTCAAAAATCATGAATAAAATGGTATAACAAGTCAAAATCGGCGCAGATTTGGCTGAGTTATGAGAATTCGAAATTTTCCCCCAAACGACATCTTTTCATTTGCATGGTAAAATTTTGCTCGATTTCAGGCCGATTTTTGGGTGAAAAATGAAACTCATCTGGAGAAGTTTTAAGGTAGTTTTCTATGCTAATTTTGACCACAGAATTGGAAAAAAACTAAAATTTTGAGTTTTTATTTTTCAAAGTTTTTACAAAACACAGGGGGGACCCTTACTTCAAAATCCCAAAAATTTAAAAAAAAAATGTTTCACGATATCAATAAATTTTGAATGAGACACGATTTGTATTCAAAAATCATGAACAAAAAGGAATAACAAGTCAAAATCGGTGTAGTTATGATTGAAATATGGCCTGACACGAAAAATTTCAGTTTATATGTTAATTTTTTTCACGACTTCAGATTGATTTTTGGTAGTAATTTGAAACGGACGATGTTTGAATAGATATTTAGTGGATTTATAGTTAAAGAAGTGGAATGTTTAAAAAAACATGATATCTAAATGATATAGTGGTTCGTTCTGTCAAGTTCTCACGAAACGGCAGCGTTTTAACAAAAGAGGGTTATGATTCAGAGGTCATTATGACGATTTAAGAACTTAGAGACCAGTTGGACATTACGAATCAAACTTAAGCTGCTATATACTACAGTCGAACTTCCCTATAATGAATCTTGACGGGACCAGAAAATCACTTCATTATATAAAAACTTCATTATACAGAAATAATATTTATATACATAGAAATTGATAATAGGGAGAGCTTTATTGTATAGATGTTCACTATAGAGAAGTTCGACTGTATATTATAATATATACTTTTTTTTTCGAAAAATATCATAATAATCCAAAAAGAAAACAAATCTATAAGTTTTACTTTAATGACGTACAGCATGACTTTTCTTTGCCAGGCCACGGTCAGTAGGCGTGGCTTTACATGTAATATATACACTTACATATAAATAATATATAATTCATATATATATATATATACATAATGCTTATAAAGATTCTTGAGACTTTGGAAGGCAATCAAAAGTCGCAGCTGCTGTCTGGTTTTGTAGAGCGGCATTTGCTTTTAGTATAAGCCATGGGAAGAACAAGAAAAAAACAAAGGAAAATCGAAAAAAATGGAAAAAAGCAGAGCCTTACTTAAGACCTGTTCAAGTTGGCTAAAAGATGCACACACACAAACACACACAGATATATGTATGTATATATATACTTATGCTTATAAGATATGCTCCTGTGTGTGTGTGTGTGTATATGTATTTTTGACTTTTGTACATGTCCGTTTGAATTAATATTACAATGTCCTTAAGGTTTATTTGGTTTGATATTCCTTTTTATCTTTATACATTTTGTTGCCCTTCTCGTTGCCCCCTCTCCACCATGCCCCATCCTACCCGCCTCAGGTGCACCCCAAAAGCGCCATATTTCTTGCTCGGTTTCTTTTACATTTGCTGATTTCGATTCCGATTCCTTTTTAGCTTTTTAGCTTTTGGCTTTTTTTTTAGCTATTTATGCAGTTGTATTTGTTGTTGTTGCTTGATTTCTTGGCATATTAAAAAATTCATACAAATGTAAAACGAAAATCCTCAAGACAATCATAAAAAACGGGCTATCCTACATCCTGCTAAACTGGCAGAAAAAAGGGGTTTTCCTTTAGCCTTTTTCTCGATTTTCCTTCGGCTCCTTTCCATAAATAGAGTATAAGAAGTATGCAGAAAAAAAATGTTGAGGTGCCAAATGTTTGCAAATAAATATTTATAAAATATGAATTCATCTCAATACACACACTCTTTCTTATACCCTGTAAACAAGGGTAATAGCTGGAGAGTCTATACAATGATAGGCAATTAAAGGGAATAACTATGATATATTCATTAATAATTAATCAAATCTACAAAGTTTTTTAGCTTTTTGAAGTATAATCTCTAGGATAAATAAACTATTGGGCTTATGTCAGTCTGTCTATCGGTTCGTCAGTCGGTTTTGTTCATATTTCCTATGTTTTCTAATCTTTAACGATGTAAATGCACACCTATTTATTATACCTTATCGTCTATTGCTCCACCAAATTTCAAAAAAATTGAACCTCTAATCTTGTCATAAAAGCTGGTTTTATCTGTATTTTCCATGGTTTTCAAGATCTTGCTATTAAATTAAGCACATACTTTAGTTGTTTTATTTTCTATCGGTTCCCAAAATTTCAACAATTCTTATATATGTATAACAAGCTAAACTATTCTTCTATCAAATTTTTCTAAATAATATATACGATAGCTTCGTTAAGCATATGAACTCTTTGTTGTTCCGAAATAGTTTGAGTTGTTAAACCTTTAATGACCAAATTAAGGATTTTCTAGGAGGGTTCTGCCTATCGAAATGAGCAGGACTCGAACTAGCACCTCTTGTTTGGCGGGACAGTTCGCTATCCACTGGTCCACCGAGGCCCCCAAACTCTTATTCGAAAAGTATTATTGTTATAATATGGCCATGACAACCCTATCGGGTCACAGCCTGAAGCACTATTTCCTTTTTTTCTGCTTTTTTCACTGCAGAACTTTTATTTACGTGAGTGGATTTCAAATCCTAAGCTACAACCCAGTTTTCCTAAGAGGATCATGTTACCTGTATGCAATATTGTGCCTGAAAGGATTCAGAAAAATTTAAGCTAAAAATTTGAAGGTTATTTTCTAATAACGACAGTCAATAAAAACCAAAATTTTTGGGAATTTGAAGCCCCAAAGGTGTGAAAGAGTTTTAAGCTCCAAAAAGTGACGGCAACTTGGAACATTTTTTCACTTTTTTATGCCAAATCTCAAAAATTTCGTAATGAAAATTTAAAATTGAAATTTCAACAAATTCAAACAAATTCCAAAAGAACAAAAGACTGAGAAAACTTCACGAAACTGCTTAATATAGGTTATCCCGTCGTCGCATACAACATTATGCAACTGTCTTGGGTATTTTTTTTGGGTTTTGGGTTTTCTGTTTGCGTTTTTCATTTCATTTTATTTTGATTTAAATTTTGTGCCTCGTTTGTGTTTGATTTATTTATTTATTTATTTATTTATACGGCTTGAGCACAAATCAAAACTCATTACAGCTGCATGAATGCCACTGAGTCGAGTCTCTCTCAAGCATGTCAAATACACCTACATCTCTCTACACACACACACACAGATACACCCCAACACACACACATCCCACATGTTTCGGGGGCTCTTTAAAAACCTTCTTGCCTGAGGTGCCCGCTGCATGAGGCGGCCCCAAAAAGTAGGCAATGAATTTTGTTGCTTTTGAAAGCCGCACAAGCATGACAGAGTCAGACTTAATATGATTGTTTTTGGATGAATGCTAATTCCAGATGCCATTTGGCATTGTCTCCTTGAATATTTGACGATTGAAAAGTTAAGATCTTTGACAAAGAATTCCCCGAAGTAAATGCTCTTGCTAATGGCTGGCAAATCGATGATGAGTTGCAGCTGTGCCAGAGGCACCTCCCGTTGGGGTGCCGACGCGTAGAACTACCTCTGACAACGTTGTGCCTGAGATGTGCTGAAGATGTTCTCAGGTCCCGCAGGGGGAACTCTGGAACTTTTACGCACAGGATACAACATAAGACTCCAGGGACTGAGGCAATGGGCAAAAGTGAACTGCTGCCGCTGCTGCTGCTTCTGCTGCTTGGGGTCATGTTTTAGTACCCATTTTGAGGCACATACACATAGGTATTTGTATATATATACAGCGAGATATATATCTTTTTATTTTATAAGATTTCAAGGTTATTGTTTTAGTACCGTGCTGGGGGATTGGGAGCATTGGGGGGGGGGGCTGGCTGTTGTTATGTTGAACAAGTGAAATCAATTTGCACCTGGGCTGAGCAGACCGACCAGATTCCAGCCATTTTCCATTGCGTTGCATTGTCCTCCCTACCCTCTACCCTCTTCTGCCACCATCCTCCACCCTGCTCCCTTCATCCGCCACCTCCCCGTGGCAGAGAGGCTCATAAAAATTCTAAAAACAATAAATGTCAATTTTGCAGCGCAACTAATTCGGGAAAATTGCTGTCGCTTGTCATTGCTACCGTTGTTGTTGTTGGTTGTCGGTTGTTGTTGTTGGTTGTTGTTGCTGTTGTTGTTGTTGTTAGCATTGCTTGTGGCAAACATGAAACAACGCCGCAGGCGACAACAGCTTGGGGCAGCGAGCACCATGTTCAAGCACAAAAGAAAGCAGAAAAAACTGGCAGCACTACAAGCAGCTGACAGGACAGGACGATGGAACGATAGGAGCACAGGACAACAACAGGCGGGAGCAGGAGCAGGAGCAGGAGCAGCAGCGGGAACGGCGGGAGACGAGTGAGGTTGGTTAGCTGGGTGGCAACCCCGCAACAACTTCGGGAACAGACCGGCACTTGGTCAAATTGTTTGTGATACACAGCGAAAAACATGGTGTTCCAAAAGAAAGTTTCTATGTTGTCGGTCGAAAACATGCATACTACAATGTTGATAAGGAAAATGTTCATTAATTATGAAAGTAGAGTATTTAGAAATTGATTTCCCAAAAAAAGGAAGTTCTATATGAAAGCGGTGGTCATAAAGGCTTCATTGATTTGAACAGTTAAGTTGCGTGATGATTGCGATTTTCTATGTTTTCTGCACTTTTTCAATGGTGTGGTCCAAACCGATTTTGGGTTCCCTAGTGTTACCCCTAGTCTCTAGAAATTTGTTCTAACATTTTCCTAAAAGGCACCTGGGTGAACCAGCATCCCGCCAAACGGTCCCTTTGTGGGTTCGAGTGCGACTCATGTCGATAATACGACCCTCCTAGAAAAACCAACTTGTGGCGTAGGATTTTAAATCCACCCAGAAATAAAGACAAATGGTGCTTCACGTTGTGATCCGATGGGATTGTTATGACCATATAGTAACAATAATACTTTTCCAATAAGAGTTTGGGGGCCTCAATGGAACAGTGGATAGCTCACTGTCCCCCCAAACAAGAGGTGCGAGTTCGAGTCCCGCACATATCGATAGGCATGACCCTCCTAGAAAAACTAGGTTGTGGCGTAGGACTTGAAATCCACCCACGTAAAAAAAAGATCTTCAGTAAAGGAAGCAGAAATAAACGAAAACATGTGCTTCAAGCTGTGACCCGATAGGATTGTTTTGACCATATAATAATTATAATAAGAGTTTGTCTGCGAGAAACATTGTGTCTCAAAAGAAACGCTATATGTTGTCGGTCGAAAACATGAATAATATAATGTCTATAGGAAAAATGTTTATATATCATGAAAGTACAGGATTTGAGATCGAAATTTCTTGAAAATAAAACCAACCAAAAGCAAGCCTTTGCCGTCAAAGATATATTTCTGCGAATAGTTAAATTTCAAATAATTTCGACTGCGTGATGATTGCGATTTTTTCTACCCTTTGAAACCTAGAATTTCTCTAGTTCTCTAATGTAGTCTCTAGTCAAATGAGTTCTTCCACCCTGTTTTTAATAAGAGGGCTACTTAGTATATCTTTTATCTGGTTAAAATCTCGAAAATGCTATAATTTACGAACTAAAATAGTCAATTCATCTGTACGTTCCGAGAAACACTGAACCAAGAGCCAAGTCACTGTCCCTCGCACTTCAACGTCACAGCAAAACCAATGTAAGCTTTGACAGCTTCCGACACACCCTGTACTTAATGCTTAACAAAACAAGAGATTAGCTAACTTGTTTTTCTCACAGTGTGGCTGCTTTTCTTAGCCGTTGGCAATAATTTTTAATGTCAATTTTGTAGGTGGAAACGATTTGAAATTTGCTGAAATTTTCTAGCCTAAAAGTTTGTTTATAAGATTTGCATATTAATGCATAAATTGCTTAGCTTCCGTTCAGCCATGCAACGAACAGACATATACATATACATATACATATATGTATATCTCTTTATATATAGTATATATTTACTCAGCAGGAGAAACCCTCTGAGGTTCGAGCCCAAAGATCAAGTCGTCGTCGTCCGAGTAAGAAAACAGTGCCTCAAATTACATTTCGGCATGAGAAATGTAATTTGCCAGAACTCGGTCTTTTGGGCCATGTTAGGAGCACCGGGTCAAGTGCCAAAGTGCGAGCCACTTGTCAATTCAATTTGTCATTCAATCAACGAGTTGTCAGCTGTGTTTGACACTTTGCATTTAACAGGTCGATTTGTTGTTGGTTCCAGCAAATCCCTAGACAAAAAGCCAACAACAACCCAATAAAACCAAACAAATTGTTTTGCAAATTTTGGCCATAAATAATCAAATTAATTGTAAATTCCAGAAGCCTCTGAAAAGTCCTATATGATATTGTAATAGTTTCATAATCGACCTTGAATTTGATATGTAAGTTGTATATAGTTTAACACGCTATATAGTTGGCTTGCAAAGGGATTGAATTGAATTGAAATAGGTGAGTTTTTACACTCTTTTGCGAGTAACTTCTGTGTTTTTTATCCTACTGAAATTTACAGGATTGATGACCAAATTAGGATGGAACAACATTTTGGTTGCCGCTTTCTGCATAGGGTCTATGGGCATTGCTTAACAAATTACATGACTCTAGCATGAAATTTGTGGCTTATAGATACATTTTGTCACTTTCCGGGAAAATAGAGGGGTGTATCAAAATTTTGGGAAATTTCATTCTGCAGTTTCTAATCACGATCTTCTATACCGAATTTAGTATTGATAGCTCTATAAATGCAAAATTTATGGCTATTTTTTGACTAAACCATAAAATTTGTGGCTTATAGATACATTTCGTCACTTTCAAGGCAAATAGAGGGGTGTGTTAAAATGTTGGGCAATATCATTCTGCAGTTTCTAATCATGATCCTGTATACCTAATTTGGTTTTGATAGCTCTATAATTGCCAAAGTAATGGCCATTTTATCGAAAATCGTTTTTATCGAAGAATGCGTGGATTCTGAGCTCATTTTTGAAAGCATCCTAACTATTTTCGTGAAACTTCTACAGATAATAAAATCTCTTTTTTTTCTGAAACTAAGTACATTTTTGTTTTTGAAACCATCATTCGATAATGCATTTCTTTTTCCCCCGCCCGCCCCAAATATATTTCATAAAGCTAAAAGTATTTCCAATTACTGGACCACATTTCTGGGGACCTTTCTGCTCTCCGTCGTGCTCTTAAGTTGTCTCATTCATCGAGAGTCAAAGCAAATGGCAGATGATTATGGAAGTCATTCTTTTGTCATTGTTACGCATATTTGTTGTTTCAGATGTGGCAGCTCTTGTCGCAGTGCAATGTTGCCTGAGGCATGCGGCATGCGACATGTGGCATGTGGAATGTGGCATGTAGCAAGTACATTATAAATGCAACTCCTTCGTAAATACTTGCAACCCTTGGAACCCTCCCCCACCCCGGTGCCACCATGTTGCCAACGCCATTTGCCATTTGCCCATTGAGTGTGCAGTTCATTTGCCACAGCGTTGCCACATATTGTGACAATGCTGCGCTGTGTGGCAAGTCGCATTCACAATACGCTTTACAGCTTTTATGCTCAATTACTTTTGTTGATGCTTTCAACTTATGTGGCACACACACACACACACACATACACTCATATGTGGCATATATGAGCATGATTTTTAATGCGATTGTTGTTGTTGTTGCTGTGTTGTTGTTTGAAGCAAAAGCATCTTGCAACAGCCTCTTGACTGGACAACATAATTAAGTTTAATTGACAACCGCTGACTGTTTGATTGGCCTCGCGTTTGGCTTTTGCGGGGGGTGGCAAGTTGTTGTTGTTGTTGTTGCGACCTCATGTGGCATGCTGTTGCCTCGCAACCTCTTAGCCCCTTCAGTGTGTGTGTGTCTGTGTGTGTTTATTTATTCATGTGTTGCAATTGTTGCTGCCTCAACTGTTTCTCTGCTTTCTCTGTTGCTTTGCTCTGCCTTCCGGTCGCATGCGGCGTATACTTAATATGCGGTCACCTCACTCCACGCCCAGCCGCCCATCTGCCCAGCCCCCAAATGTATGCAACACTTTCTTGTTGATGTCTTCATTTGTTGCACACTTCCGATTCAACTAACAAAATTTAATGCTATTAATTTGATTTCACATATCTCTCTCCCTGTATATATATCATATGATATACATATTTCATATCTAAAATTTTCCCTAGAAATCTGCATTGATTTCAAAACCATAAATTCTTTTTTTTTTCAGAATTCAATATATTTTATTGTCACTGGAATCAGTCTGTACCTTCAGACTTTCACCATAAATTCTAATCATATTATGTGATTAAGCTCAAGTATTTCAAATTTCTCAATCATTTGATTATACTTTTTGTAAAGAAGGAATTGTATATTCACTTTTTGGTGAAGTTTGTAACTAGCTTGTTACTAGCGTAATATTATTATAACAACCCTATCGGGTCGAAACCTGAATCAGTATTTTCCTTAATTTCTGTTTCCTTCACTGAAGAACTTTTTTTACATGGGTGGATTTCAAATCCTACGCCACAACCTAGTTTTTCTAGGAGGGACATGCCTATAGACACCTGGTCCACCGAGGCCCCTAATATTACCTCCTTAAAAAATGGTGTATTATTAGCTTCTAAAACCGATCGAGACTATCACAAAGGAGGCATACGGAAGATTGATCCGTTTCAGTCGAGCATTGCAAGAAAAATGGCCGCAATTTTCGGATACACATGAAAAAAATAATTTTATACCACGACAATGCTGAGCTACAAGTTAGTCGGATTGTTAAAATTTACTTGGATATTTTTTGTTGGGAAGTCCTATCCCAGCCGCCTAGACATTGCTCCTTCTGATTACCATCTTTGCTGATTGATGGCACGTGGCTTGGCAGACCAGCACTTCTCCAATTAAGATGAAGTCAAAGAATGGATCGAAAAAAAGCCCAGAGTTCTTTCGACGCAAAATCCGGGGATAGAGCTTCAATATTCGTAAAAAAAAATTAGTACGAACTTAATTTTACTGCCAATAAGTTACTAGATAGAGCTATTTACATTATGTAAAATATTTCGGAGCTTAATTAGGATTAGAGTTGTTAAGTTGAGTTATTATTATTATAATATGGCCATAACAACCCTTTCGGGTCAAAACCTGAAGCCCTATTTTCCTCTATTTCTGCTTCCTGCACTGAAGAACATTTTTATGTGGGTGGATTTCAAATTCTACGCCACAACCTAGTTTTTCTATAGGGTCATGTTATGATGACATGAGTGGGGACTAGAGTCCTCACTTCTTGCTTGGCGGAATAGTGTGCTATCCACTGCTCCACCGAGGTATAAATACATTTAAAAATACCTTTAAAGCATAAAGCATGAGCTGCAAATGAAAATCGCATCAGATATCAGATGGTTCGGGGTAATATTATCTCCCTGAGAGTGCACATGACTCCAAAGCAATTTTTACTTCAATTTTTTGTTTTCATTCGTTTGCCTTAATTGATATATTTATGCTTTATTTATTCATCAATTTCAGCTGGGTCTGCGGCTGTGGCCCACTGTGTGTGTATATACTTTTAGCAGCGACTGTTTGGGTCTGCGGCTTCAGCTCCGGCTTCGGCTACGGCTACGGCTCTGATAATTGCCGTAATTGCGCACATAAATTAATTTATGTCACAGCTTGGGCTGTCTATTGTTGTTCTCAATGGTGTTGTTTGTTGTTGTTATTGCCTTTATTGTAACGGTTCTTTATTATATATATTCTATATATATGTATAAGTATATATATTCTTTATAATTTGCATTCGCTGGCATATGAAATTTTATTATGATCGTGATTGCATGGCCATTTGCCATTATCTAACTACCAATTCGGGCCAAAAGTGGACGCGTAATGGCCACATGTGAGATAATTACCAAAGTCCAGAAATGCCACTGGACAGCGCCATTTATAGCACAGCACAGCCGAGGAGGAGGAGGGCAGAGCAGACCATAGTATATAGGATATAGGATATACCACAGGATATAGGAGAGCTGAACAGTCGGAACAGCTGCGCACAAAGCTGTATTCATTAGCCCGTTTCAGGTTGGCTCAGGTTGCTCTATAAAAATTTAATTAAGTTACTGAAAACCGAAAATTTGCAATTTTAAATTTCCACTTAACCTTAATATGGGGGCTAAAGGAAGCCGAATAAAGTCTACAAAATATTCAAATAAAGCGAGTGCAATGGGATTAGCAAGGTATCTACAGTGGATTTTGAAGGTTTTTTAATAGAACCTAGAACAGCAGATATAGAAGATAAAACAAATATATGTTTGCTTTACTTATGTGTTGACGTTCGTACGGTTATATCATAATATCAGATATTGATTAAAAAGTATACAAGATACAATACAGGTGACGATTTCAGCATATCTTGTAAAGAGAATTGAATATTATACCCAGATCCATCTTGAAAAATGGGAAGAATAGTTTTGTTGGAATGTGTGTTAAAGACAGAAAAAGGCGTGTCAGACCCCATAAAGTATATATATTCGTGATAAGCATCAATAGCCGAGTCCATTTAGTCATGTCCGTCTGTATAAGCTCGCCGATCTTGGAAACTACAAAAGATACAGACTTCAAACTCATGAAGGTCCGTGTATAGCATAAGCGGTACGAGCTTGTTTCAAATTTTGGATGCCACGCCCTCTTCAACAAAAAGGATTTTCGGTAAAATGGCCATATCTTTTGCTATCCACACCAAATTCGGGATACAGGATCATGATTAGAAACTTCAGATTGGAATTTCCTAAAATTTTGATACACACCACCATTTTCCCGGAAAGTGACAAAATGTATCTATGAGCCACAAATTTTATGCTAGAGTCATGTAATTTGTTAAGCAGATGCCCATAGACCCTATGCAGAAAGCGGCAACCAAAATTTTTTTCCATCCTAATTTGGTCCCCCCAAATTAAATAAATGCTTATATTTTCTACAATCCCTTTCATAATCTTTCGAGATCCAGAATATGTATTCATGACTGTTTCATTAACCAATCCGGAAAATTTCAGAACGATCGGATTTTAAACAGCAAAGTTAAAAGACTCAAAAGCGGTCGAAAGGGCTAAAATGGCACAAGGTGAAAAATGCAAGGTTCGCATTAATGATCCGAAAAAAGCCGTTTCTGAAATATGCCTACAACTGATTTTCTTTTGGTTTACCCCCATAAACGGAATGATCCCCTTAGCCAAAGTGTCAGAATTACTTAGAATGGATAAAATCAAGTGTGTCATTATGTAAATTCTCATAAAAGTATATTTCATTTAATTTTATTAAGTTTTTTAGAGATGCAAAAGCTATTAGATCAAAGATAGTACAAATTTAAAATGTGAACAGTGCGGAGTTCAGTCACCTGATGCCCAAAATTAAGTCCAGAGTGGACCTGCTGCTGATGAAAAACCTTAATTTAACGAATCTTAACAATTCGTCTTGCCATTAAAGTGATTTCTTTAGTAGATCTTTTGAAATTGATATAAGGACAAGCTAAAGCAGAGCAAGACAGAGGCAAATCAAAGAAAAGCACCTGAAATAAAGTATGATAAATGCACGGATGGCACACACAGATTTGTTGAATCTTTAAGGATTCGTGTTAAATGTGAAAGACGACGACGACGACGACGACGACGACGAAATGAACGAAACACACAACCGACTGGATTCATCCAAGCTCAGAATCACGTTGAACTCAAAGAAGTTGGAACACGCAGGGCCAATGGCTGGAATGGGCAATGGCCAGGGTGTTTCAGATGGGTCTGGGTCTGCGGAGGTATACGGAGAGTGTGGAACAACAATAGCACAGTTCAATGGACGATTTTCACTGTACTTGACGTCGTCGTCGTCGCTCAACGTAGACAAAAAGTTTTTCTTTTTTTCCCCAGTTTTTCCAGTTTTTCGTTATTTTTTTGGTTTCGAAGGTTTTTGTGTGCAACTTACACATGGTTGGGGGGGCGACTCGGTTTGCATCTAAGTTTTTGTGCTACAGACTTAAGCTGCGGGGGGCGAGGCGAGGGTAGGGATAGGTAGGTATAGGTAGGGATAGGGGTCTGTAATCTGTAGCGAGTTGTGCAAGCTGCTATATATTACGGTTAACGACAACTACCAACTCTTAAATTGCAGTAAATGACTGAAAATGACGGCCAGGACGGCCACGAGTATGAAAATGAAAATGAAAATGAATAAGCAAAATGGTGGAAAAAATGAAAGAAAGTAACGGAATCAACAAAAATGGTTGTCTACAAGTTTCGTGTAGATTTTCATTAGCAACGGCAATGGCCAGCAATGAAATGAAATCAAATAAATGAAAATACGCCAAAACCAGACCACATATCACCCACAAACCACCATCCACCGGATGAGCCATGGCACCCTACGCCCTGAAAGGGGGCGTGGCAGGGCTATATACTACCTGTTGCGAGAAACATTGCCGAAAAGCAATCGAAGTCGATTTGACGCTCAGCGCACAGCGGGCCAAATAAATTTATAACATTTGCAGGGCTCACGCGACACGACACCGTCGCGACGAAACTTTCCAAAGGGGGTACCCGCGGGGAACCCCATGAAAAACCTATTGTGAAAGCGACCGACCGACCGACCGACCGACCGACCGACCACAAGCCACAATACCCTCTAATCCTCAACTGAAACTCTCAATGCGCAGCGGTATGCGTGTTACAAAAATAAAAATGCTTGCACACAGACACTCGCACACCCTAGTCTAAAAAACTGGGTGTGTTTTTGCCATAGCTACTCATTATGACGATGTCGTTACGTACATTATTGTATATTTCTCTTGTATTTTTAGTTAGGAACAACTCAACCAGGTCCTTGAACTTCACGCCAAAAGCCAAAAGCATATGGTATGGGGTTAGGATTGAAGTAGACACCATGACGGAGCTGGAAATAGCGTTTTTGGAGTTGTATGACGCGGGTCTATTACTGCAAATCTACAATCATATATATATATTGGAAACCCAGAAAAGTTGTGCTATAATTAGCATATACCGATGTTATACATGTTATATCTATTGCCTACAACCCATGTTAGAGGCCATTTGTATAATTATATTGATACACGTTGGGCGCCATATGCTTAAAACTATTGATAATACGCTTTTAATGTATTTACTGCTTAGTAAAGCTCAATACCAGGTGTCAGGCGTCAGCTATATATTTATAGCGGGCCATTTATATAATTATAACGAACCAAGTTAGGTGCCTGATATATATTTATAGCAAAACACGTTGGGCGCCGTTTACAGAATAGGAAAATAGTTTTTTCAGTCTTATATCTTTATCATTACATACGTCAATATGTCTATTATTAACCATATCTGGAGATCGTATATTCGAGATTGTATTCCCGCAACATACAATATTTTATCATTATGATATGTCTATTTTTAACACTATGTTTGTATCTAATATGGAAAAAGTATATTTCAGCGTCACGCATTATGCATAAATTCCATAAAGCTTGACCAAACCTTTTCGAACTAAAGAAAATATCAATTGGGACAACCATCTTTCATTTGTAGTTACCCACGTTGGGCGCCTTTAAGGCACTATATTGTTTATTTTATAAAAATGAAGTGAAATGAATTTTAGTTTTGTTATTTCAACTTTGCGGGGGCCTCTGTGGACCAGTGGATTGCGCACTGTCCTGACAAACAAGAGGCTGCGGGTTCGAATCCGACTCATGCACTTAGCATGACTCTCCTAAAATAACTAGGTTGTGGCGTAGGATTTAAAATCCACCCGCGTAAAAAAGACCTTCAGTGAGGGAAGCACAAATATAGGCAAATAGTGCTACAGGCTG
The DNA here is from genome assembly GCA_037040045.1 of Phorticella flavipennis. NCBI lineage: Eukaryota > Metazoa > Arthropoda > Insecta > Diptera > Drosophilidae > Phorticella > Phorticella flavipennis. The sequence goes on along the minus strand of JBANCY010000286.1, from coordinate 18,533 downwards.
TGACCCGATAGGCCTCGTTGGGTGCCGTAGATGAATAGCGTCCCACGTTGGACGCCATTTGCTTCAAAATTCAAAAAAGTATTGTTGTTGCTCTATAAGTGTATTGCGTAACATGTAAGTACAGCTCACATTGGGCGCCATATACATAATGTTAGCTTTAAGTATCAATTTTTCCCAAAAATGGCAGTTAATCGTACTAGCTTTTTGAAACTATATTTGTGGAACACTTATGCACTATCTAACAGACATTTGCATTGATATATATTTAACAACGTTGGGCGCCATTGACAGAAACAATTAATTGTTCTTGCTTCGAGTCTCACTAGCACACGTTGGGCGCCTTTTAAGCTTTTTGCGTAATTTAGTGCCAAATTTGAGCAATTAATGTGTACATTTCATGCAGCTGGCACCCAACGCATGTCTTAATTCATCTAGTCCACATTATGGCGCCCAACGTGCAGTGATTTGCCGAAAAAAACACAATGGAACAAAGAACCAACAAGCTCAGCGACCACACACAACTTAAAGGCTTATGACCAAGACCCACGCAAAGTCCCGCCTACCTCCGCCCTCCCCGAACCCACCAATACACTCATAAACTTCAAATTCGTGGCAATGACATCAAAAATGTATATGCCCCATGACCCCCAGGACCCCCAAGACCCGCAAGACCCGACGACGACGACGACGAAGCAGCCAAACAACTTGTTGGCAACTTTTTTTGGTAGTTAACAACCTGGTACCACTGGTATTACTGCATGGGCCGGAAAGAAATGTCAGACAATTGAAAAGAAATTTTTTGGTATCTTTTTTTTTTTTTTTTTGGGTGTAACTTCTGTGTGTACACAGAGATCATCATTTTCATTTTCTTTTATTGAGGACAAAAATGGTTTGGCGAAAAGAAGATGGTTCCAGGTATTTAAGGCGCGCATAATTGGACTTGTTGCATATTTTATGGCTTAATTGTCTGTGTATTGTTAGTGTTTATGTGTGTGTGTGTGTGGGTGTGTGTGTGTGTGTGCAGGTGTGTTGGAAAATTGGGCTATATTGTTGGCCGTGCCTATGGCCTAAGTGCCCCAGGCCATAGATTTAAAGCAGACAAATAGCCATAATTGGCTGGGGCAGGCAATCAAATGGGTTTTATAGTTAACCCAAACCCAGAGCAAATAGACCCAACTGGTAAAAAATATACAATTTAAAGACATAAAGGTTAAAGCACTCGCTATTTGGCTGGCATTTTCAAGGTGTGTCCGATTTGAAATCTGCCCGCAGGTACCCAAAACACACCAATGTGTGCGTAACCCCAGCAGGTGGGGCCAGGTGGTTACCCATTACTGGATTGGAATGGCCTCTAATTGACAGGGTGTTCCAGGTGTGTGCGCGTCTCGCTAATAGAAAATAATTTAGATATCAATTTCTTTTACTCTTTTTTTTTTTACAATATTTTGAAATGTTTTTGTTTGGAGACTAAAATGTCTCAACTAGAACTCGAATCGGGCAATTGCAACAAAATGTGGCAACTCTTAAATTGCTCTTATTTCCGTGCAAAACCATCACCAAAGCGTTCAGCATTTTTGCGCTGCTCGAAAAGCTCTCCGAAATAATACATTGTATGCTCCACCAGCGGATAGATGCCCAAATAGTTGGACGCCAGCAGCAGCTGCAGCACGGACTCGGAATCGAAGCCCATGAAACGCTCGTCCCAGGTGCAATTGGCGGTGCTGGCGTTCGCCAGCGATGGCTTCGTCTTCTGCAACTGCAACAAATCGTCATCGCCGTGCTGTTGCATCCACAAGATGAGGCGTATCATTGTCTCGGAGCTGATGGTGTCCAGCTTGATGGGCCGATTGAAGCAGAAGTGTGGCTCCTTCTGGCGTTCGTACATCAGCCGCGAGTAGCGATTGATCAGCTGACAGGGCACATTGATTTGCTTCTGATCGCTGCACTGGAAGCGCAGCACACGCTTCCAGCTGTCACCGAACTGTGGCACATCCTGACCAGCTGTGGCCGGTTGCAACAGCGAATCAGTTAGACACTTGCGTTTTGAATTGACTGCCACACGGTGTGGTTCCAATGGCTCCAATGCCCGTGGACTAGCATTGGAACTGTGCCCGGCACTGGCGCTGAGACTTGAATTGGAATTGGAGCTGGAGAGCAGCCATTCGGGATGGGCTAATTGGATGCGTCCGCGTGAGGTGCGCGTGCTGCGCACGAAACGCGCATGACTACTGCTTGAGGCCTCATCTGTGTGGGATCTACCGGAACCGGAACCCTTGGCAACTTCGCCCCAACCGGCTGCAAGTCGACCCACAGTCAGAGCATCTCCGCCAGCAGCTGCGCTTGAAATGGTTATCTTCTCCTTTGATGCGGATAAATGATGTGCCAGTTGTGGCACCTTATCGTTGCCTTTGACCGACTGGGATCTTATCATTCTGGGTATCTTGGAACACTTGCGCTTAACACGTTCGTTGTTCAGATTGAGTTTCGTGATCATTTGTGGCTTGTCCTCGATGCACTTGAATGGCACCAGGATCGTGTTGGCGTTGCCCAACTGCATCCATGGACGTGACCATTTCGACTGCGTTATCAGCGCCAACATATCGCTTCGCTTGGGTTTTCAATCTTTATCTCGAATTGTGTCTTTTACTGTTTGTATTATGTGATTCTGTTGCAGGATTTGTGAGTAAATATCTACTTTGTCTGTCTGTCTGTCTGTGTATGATTTGTGTAAGTGCTTGTACTATAAATCCAGGTCTACTAGATTGAAAAATGGGGAGAACGGGGGAATAGGATTGGAAAACAACAAAAAATTTATTGGGCTGTGTGTATTGTGCTGAAGTTTCAATGGCACAGAAAAGTCGAGTTTAGCCATATATTCCATATTTTTGAAGATATAGCCTTAAATTTATATCAAAGTGCAAACTTTTTTACTATATATTGATCCACTTAATTTCATAGCGATTGGTTTGAAAACACCAAAGATATGCATCATTCAAAAATCATTGTCGACAACCTTCTGCTTTCTCCTTTCCTTTTACCAATATAGTACTAAGACGCCGAAAAAGAACGGTTGCTCTTTAATTTAATTATCAAAGATCTTAGGATTTGGATTTTGAGCTAAAGGTTTTTATTCAAACCTTTTTCGCCTTTTTTCCCAAATTTCTGTCAATTTTTGCGATAATACCTCGGAACAACAGTTCATCTTTTGATTCGAACCATGTATATACATTGATGTTCCCTCGTCACCTAATATTTCTTTAGTTTCCTTAATTACAACATATATACCGCCCCTAAGTTGAGCCAAGTATAATATTATTATCAAGTCCTCGAAGGTAACTTTCTCCGTAAGATTAGATGATATTTCAAGAATAATTTCAAAAAGTATTAAGAAACCTCTAACCGAGGAGTAGGGTTTTCGAGACGTCGCTGGAAACCAGCTCCCAATGCGTGAATTTGAAAAAGATTTTAATGAAACATTTACAAAATAATGCGTTTTCTTATCCCCAATAGTTTGAATAAATAAATCCCTTTATTATGTGGAAAAAATATGGTCAAAATAGGAAATTTTTCGGCACTCAAAAGCCATGTAACCCCTTAAGAGAGTTTATTTTATACAAGCGGCTGAAATTTACTGAAAACTAATTTTTCCCACAATTGTCATGGCAATTGAAGGATAACAATCTAAAGATATTCCTTTGGAATTTATCAAAGCATTCATAAGGCATTTCCGCTTGACAAAAGCTATGCCTTTTTCTCCTAGATAAAAAAAGATATGACATAACAATAGGACATTCGCCCACATTTGTAAGCTACTTTTTCTTGGTTTCAAAATCAATCAACTTTTGGCAAAAAAAAGGATTGAACTATTTCTCTGGAATTTCTTCGGAAAAGGGTCTACGGCCGCAATGGAATGCCAACGAGTCGAGGCAAATTAAAAAGACATTTAAATTCAATTTCTTGGAGCACTTAGTTGTGATTGCGAAATGCTCTATTGTAATTAGAGTGAAACAATAATAAATCTTTATAAAAGACAAGGACAACCCGGAGACCACGAAGAACAGCAGCAGCCGGAGAGCAGCCGGAGAGGAAGATGGTGAAATGAAGCTCTTGGAACGTACCCAGGGACAACGCATAAATCTCAAAATCGAGCAATATTTAAGAGCAGCTGCGTTACCTACATACTGGGAGGTGCATGGGAGGTGGAAGGAAGGGCGGTTTGGGGGCCAGTGGGTGTGGCAGGAGGAGGCACAAAAGGCGCAGGAATTAGCTCAAAATTGCAAACTTAAACCAAATGGCAAAAGTGGAAGGCAGAAATGGAAGATGAAATGAAAAACTAGTCGAATGGCAAATACACTGGAAAAAAGTCCAGTAAATTTCTAGAGTTAAATGTGGCCGAGTTGAGCTAGAACAGATCATTTGGCTTGTTTGGAGAGTAAAGAAAGGGCAAAGGAAGCGAAAGTGACTCGTTTTTTATGCTATGTACATAATACATGGAGTGCAGGGAGAACACAGGTAAAGAATGGAAAACTGAAAACTGAAAACTTGAATAAAAATGAAAAGGCACAAAAAAAAAAACCAGACGGAAACAAGTCAATTTGCATTGCGGCTTAAAGCAGGAGCAGGAAAAGGAACAGTAGCAACGGGCAAAAGGATACGATGTGCTTTACGTATTCTATATATATATATATGCTGGTATGTGTGTGTAAGTTAAGACCAGCTAAATTTCCGTATAGTCTAAAAATGTTGAACTGTAGTCACAAAAGGCCAAACGAAGGCCAAAAGCCGCCAGCCAAAGCCAGAAACGTTAGTTGCATTTCGGACCTCTTCACAACTGTTCCATAATCCGTTTTATCAACTTTAATCCGACTAATCAATCAACTTAGACATCAAGTTATCCGCTTAAAACTTGTTCCCAACAAAATGAAAAAAAGGAAGAATTCAACTACAAAAATGAAAAACTTTTGTTCAACTTGTTGCAAATGTCAGTTAATACAAATTGTTGATTTATGCTGTCATTTCTCATGTTTCCAATGGAAAATAGTTTCCTTCCTTCCACTTCCCCTTCCCATTCCTCTTCCTCTAACAATTTTAGACACATTTTCCATGAAAATAGTATATTTTCACTTTGTTCTGAAGTTTTGTAATGCATTGCGGCAATCGTTGACTCCGAAAAGTTACCATCGGAATGGTCAAAAGGAAAATAGAAATCGATTGGTTCATATCTGTCTCCCTGACAGACAGTCCTTCCGTTTGCCTATCCATCACACTCTAATCCCTCAGTTTTGGAGTTATTGTTCCAAACTTGCTACATCACGCTACTTTTTTAAGTACGCTGCACAATTGTTATAATCGTCCGCATTTGATCATAAGTCTAAAAGTGGCATTTGTCCATAGTTTCCACATTTCTTAAGGTGTTATTATAAAATTTCCCATATAGTTACATTTGTGCATTATCTAACGATCCACCAAATTTCAAAGCAATCGGCCCATAAATAGGCATAAAATTAGAGCAGTAGACTAATTTAACAGCTAGAAAAGCGTCTAAAATCTTTATTTGTTTTATTTTTCAGAACAACTAAACATATAAATGTTGCTCTCATTAAGTTAATCAACTGACTTGCCCCATATTTTGACTAACTTTTCTCATAATATGTTCAAATTTGTTTAATTTAAATGTCGATTTCCGTAAATAATACGATAAATATATTTATAACAAAACAAATGACAGTCAATAAATATAAATAAATGCGCTTTTGGGTTCGGTTTTTGTCGAATTGTTGTGAAAAACAAAGAATTAAATATTAATTGAACTATAATACAAACAGACACAATGGAAATGCAATTATAGGCAGCCATTGAGATATATGTAGATATATATACCATATGCCATATACATATGTACCATATATGGTATTTGCATGTGCAAAATATGGCATAGACAATACAATAAATATGACATGGCGCGATTTAAATAGCTTTACCAAATACTCTCCTTTGTTGTGCACATAAAAGGAGCACAATATGCGGCATATTATGCTGTGCATTGATATGGGGAAAAACAAAACCATTTTTTTGTTGGAAGTTTTAAAGTTTTGAACTTTGAGGTGGTATGGGAAAATTAACAAGTCAAGAAAAGTCCTTCGTTCACATCTACGATTATTGTAAATATTGTAGAAAATACCAAATTCTACCTCAAAATAATATCTTTTCTTTGGAATCAATCTATGAATCATTATACAGATGTTGCTATTTGTTTGGTGCGTAGGTTTTTTATCTGACAATACCGGAATTTTGGAGTGTTATAATTAGGCTATATATCACTGTATCTAGTATAAACAACATTCTTTTTGGAGGAAATTTAGTGGACGTGTATGAGGACCATGTTCTAGCTCAACGAACGTGTTAGAAGAGGTTTGCACGATTTAAGAGTGGCAATTTTGATTTAGAAGACGAAGAATGCCCCGGAGAGCCACCCGAATTTGAGGATGAAGAATCGGACCCATTGCTCAATGAAGACTCGTCGGCACGAACGCAAGAAGAACTTGCAGAATCGATGGGAGTCAAAATAGTAGACCGACGACAACTGAACCGAGCATTGCAAGAAAACGTCCGCAATTTTCGGATAGATAGCACTTCTCAAATTATGATGAAGTCAAAGAATGGGTCAATTCATGAATAGCAAAGAAATCCAGAGTTTTTCCGATGCGGAACCCGAGATTTACCAGAAAGATGGCAAGGAGTAGTGGCTAGCGATGGTCTAGTAATCATACTTTGTAGCGTAAATGTGTAACCAATTTTTCATAATAAAGCTCCAATCTTTGTAAAACAAAACTGCAAGCAAGTTCTGTACACCCCCAATAAATTGATCTACCAAATTTCAAAAGGATCGGACCACTATCTTATTCAGCTGCCATACATAAGCTTAGAAAGGAATATGCAACTTTCGGCGTGTCACATATAATCCTTCCATACTTCCTTACTGACTAAATAGAGCAGATTGTACTAAGTCCTTTGTTATAGCCCACTGAAAGCATTCTAAAAATGAACCACATCTATAAATTTATTAAATTCCAGGGTATTTCTATGCAAATAGCTGCATGTTCATGTGCTAATTGAGCGATGACATGCATAGAATGCAGCACCATGGCGAATAAATCAAATCATCGATTTGCAAAAATAAAATGTGATATTTGCCCATTTAGTTGGGCCAATATAAACCCAAAATTTCAACCACTTTAACAAATTGTATTTTGAAATTGTATTACTTTTTGTATTTATTATAATATGTGAGTCTGGGTGTGTGGGTCTGGGTGTGTGAGTCTGGGTGTGTGGGTCTATGTGTATATCTATATATAATCCAATTGACATTTTATATAGCCAGCATCGATGCTGGGATGTATCGTGTGTGCAGTATTCGTTTTGACATTACTATTGGGATTCGATTAATTCTCGTAACGCTGCAGATTTTAAGTGCCATGAAAACAGCGCTAAATACTATATATATGGTAGCTCGCGTACGAGCAATTATTACGAGGTAAAAGCAAACAATCCATACGATATTTTATAGATATTTTTTGGCAATATATTTACGAAGGGATTCAGCCGGGCTTCGTTTTTATAGAATTTTATATGGAAAGTAAAGAAAGTAGAGAGTTAAAAGAATTTATGGCAAAAATAATAGGGACAAAAGTGAGGGCCATTTTCTACGGAGGAGGAGAAAGAAGATTTCAGAAGCTTTGTGTGAAAAATTTGTTACATAAAAGCCATTTTTGCCGTTTTTCTGGTATATTCCGGATTCAGCGTTGAAAGAACTCTGGGCTTTTTCTATGAATCGATTCACTCTTTGACTACATCATAATTGGAGAAGTGCTGGTCTGCTAAGCCATGAGCCATCGATGGGAAATGATGGTAATCAGGAGATATATTTGGGCTATACGGCGAGACTTCGCGTGGTGTACGACTTCCCAACGAAGTGTTTCCAAGTAAATAATAAGGACAAACAACCACTGGTCGAACGTTTGACGTGCTTTGTCATGTCTATCCGAAAATTGCGGGCGTTTTTCTTGCATTGCTTGGCTCAAACGCATGAAAACTGCTTCTAGCCTTATTTGTGGACTATTTTCTTAGCCCAAATAAGATGTATCTTTAATGTTGATCTGTCTGGCAGTAAACTGATGTCTAATTAACTGAACCACTATTGAGCCACATAAACAACATTCACAATTTCGGCCCACTTACTGGTATTTTGAATTAATTTCATGCCACATTATTTTCCACACACACACGCCCACTCAGGCACACACACCCACTCAGGCACACACACACACACACACCCGTAGAAAGAAAAACAACTCAAGAACAAATAAAACGAACTTTGAGCTAGAAATTTTCTAATTTCACCTGCCCAAGTCTCATGTAATAAGGCAATTTCAATTTTTTCCTTACGCCTCCCCCCAAATACTTAACGAATTTAGTTAATCAATTGGATTTGCCTGTGTGTGTGTTATATGGTGGGCGGCAGGGATAAGGGGGGCGTGGTGTTTGGGATTTCATCAAGTTGAGGCAGCCGACAAACACTCGGCAATGGAGACTTGATTAAGCCATCTACGGCCTGAGTTGGTCGGGATGTTTGGACCGATTGGGACGGTTGGGAGGGTCGGGTCGGTGCACGCCGAAGGAAGCTACTAGCCGTAATGGTAACCAATCCGTGGCGGAAATTTCATTAGCTCCAAGGCAAATGGCTGTGCGTAATAGCGTGAAAAGAAAAACGTAAAATGCTAACGTAAACAGACGTAAATAAATAATGAACATTGATTGTTTATTTGGCCAGGATGAAGAACGGACACCTTGTCTGGGTTCGAGACATTTTTGGCCCGGCCTGGCCACAAAATTAGGCACGCTTTGCCCAAGCTCCCAAGCTCCCAGGCTACCCGGTGCCCAGTACCCAAGTTCCAAAGTTCCCAAGCTCTTGAAGCTTGTATATGTTGATGATGATGATGATGATGATTGGAAGTTGAACAAGCACACATATAATAATAATCATCCAGTGCTATACACATCAATAAACACAATCGCATATAAATATGCTCACATGAGATAGGCCGCACAGTGGTGCAAATTATTAAAGTTTCAGATAAAAATTGCAAGTTTAAGAGCACAGTATAATATCATAGAAATAAGGTCTATTATTATTATTATATGGTCAGAACAACCCATTCGGCTCTATTTGTGCTTCCTTCACTATACACTGGAACACCGAAACCCTAATTAGAAATACGGTCTATCTTAAGAAAATTTGCTAAAATTTCCAAGCATATTCAATGTATTTTGAACCACTGTGCAGCATGAAAATCTATCGACTGGGTTAATTGATGTTGTTTGGTTGGTTGAGCCGCTGTTTCACTTGGCCAAAGTGCTTCTTGGTCTGGCCAAGACAAGACACATATGTCTGTCTGTGTGTCTGTGTGGGTGTAGGAGTATATCTGTGTCTGTGTGCTGCGTGTCGGTTTGGTCATGGACGATAATGTTTCTGTATTAATTGGCAGGTCAGCAGCTGTATTGTCCGTGTATATCGTATCTCTGTGCCTGTCAGAGGACAATATGTATGTAGAAACCGTAACAGCAACAGCATTTCCCTCTTCCATATAACTGTATCTATATATATCTTCACATTAAAGTCTTCGATTTGCGAGAAGTCCTGTATCGGCATCGCTCAATCGAAGTGGATATGGAAATGGAAATGGAAGTGCAAAGTAAGACGATACTCGAACACTTAAGAGGCATCAAGTGCTGAGCTTAAACGCTTCATTGAATTCCAGTCATCCTACAGGGTTTACGATTTGCTCATGGACTTTGATTGTGTAAATTGATTTTGAACAATTTTTTGATTCTTAAGCAAGTTAACTGGTTTAGCCGAGATTCTAAAGAAACTCTTGTGCTTATCTGGGCCAAAGTTATCTGGGCCAAAGATCTAAAGGTTTTCTCCTTAAGATATACATAAGATCCAGGATTGAACTAATCTAAACAACTCGTTAATTCACTAAAAATAAAAGATTAATTCAAAATGTTCAGAAAATATACTCTGGCAACCCTCTACAAAGCTGTACAAATACGCGTTTAAAATACAGACCTGATATAAGTACCCAAATTTTGGGATTTATATTACCTTGCAACTCCTGAATTTTCATTCTTTTCATATGATGATTCCGGAATATTTACAATTTGGAGAATTGTAAAAAAATACTTCCGCCAGACATCCAAATTCAACCCATTAGCTTTGATTCTCCATAAACTCCCATTATTGTTCATTTTTCACGTTTCCGATATTTGTCTAAAAGATTACAAGAGTTTTCTAAAAAACCAATCTATAGCCTTGAAATTAAATGTACAACTAGGTTTTCTTATTGTCAAGCGATGCACAAAGTTTAAGGATAATTGGTCCATAAGCACACAGGACGTGCATCACTTAATTTCCCTATTCAAAACCATTGTGATCGAAATTTAGTGGTGGTAATTAGAATTTGTAGTTTGTACCGTCAACAGCGGAAATCTAAGTCTACAAAAATCTGGAATAAAGTTAGTCTTTCCGCCGTTTCATTATCTACTCTTTACTGTAAAATTTAACTTAGTATAACGAAAATACCTATTATTAACAATACTTGGCAAATGATTTATCTGCTCAAAAGTAATTCTCGTCAAGTTCAAATTTAAATAATTTATTGTACCAGGTTACATCATTATGCTCCATTATGCCTAATTTGATTTGCTGGTTGACGTACTCAGGTCATGTTTAGATAAACCGCGTACCCATTAGAGGTACTTAGCTTTATTAACTCACCACTTCGTTTTTCTTCTTCTGTTTTTTGTCAAAGTTAATCAATTAGGGCAATTTGCTTACCTGAAAAGAGAAAATCACATGCTTAGGTTGAGATATATAGTATATAAGAAGGCTTAAATGTACGTATAACGATCACAATCAGACATTGATTGGAGCTGACATAGTGTTAATATTTCCCGTAAAAATAAGATAAATGAAAAAAAATATGCAATAAAAAGGTGAGGAATAGAATTTTGATAGGTTTATAGAGCAATATGGCATACCAAAAACCGACTAAACTATCCACAAATTTGTCATTTGATACTCCGGATCGTTTTAAGATACATTTTTATATTACTTAATGATAATGAGGGATATACAATCGATATACCATTCGTTTTATAATCGATTGACTGCACTACGATATTATTTCATTAAAACGGCAACACCTAGGGTTAGAGATCAATAATTAGTGCATGATTTCCGAACCAAAGTAAATGAATATAGGCAACGAACTCGAACATAATAATACACAATATGTTTTTGGAATATAGCCAATTTAAAGATTATATTCATGAAATATTTTATCTTTATGATACAATATTCTATTAAAATTTATTCAAATTATGCATATCATTGAAATTGAAGACAAAACTCAGGATAAAAGTGTATATTCATCACATGATAAGTACAATGTGTGCTTGCGTCAGCCTCTCTCGGTGCTTCTCACAATTTAGTTGTAACCAAATGCACGTATTTTCTGTTAATTAATATTCAGTTAAGCCATGTCAACTAATTACAATGTGGCCAAAGTTTCGACTTGACCACGCACACAATCACCATTCCTCCTCCTCCTTCTATAGGCCATATTCCCTCTCTATCCATTGTCTATCCATCTCTTTTGCCATTAGACAAACACATGGTGTGCCATGCATTGGTTTATGTCTCTTAATTTGAGTATTGCTCTAGGATTTACTTTGCCATGCGGCAAAGGTGTTTAATAATTTAACCAGTTGAGTTCTTACGGAAGGCTCTTAACATGTGTCTCTATAGGGATATATATCTATATATATATATGTGTATGTAGGTGTGTGTGTGTATCTGTGTGTTTGAGTGTTGTGCGTTTGTTCGGGGATTCATTCAATGCGAATTTAATGCACTTCTTGTGCAGCTGTGCATAAGAAATCAGCTGAAACCTGCAAGACCAAAACCCCATCCAAATGCCATTTTCACACTATTTTTCTACATAAAACAAGATAGAGTGCTGCAGTCGAGAGTGCTCGATTGCGGGGTACCCTGATCGCAGTCGAGGAATGCTGTTACATTTGTCTACATTTTTCTACAACCGCCTTTTCTATAGATAAGAAAATATATAGAAAATATAAGCATTTAGGGTGGACTAAATTAGGATGGAAAAAAAATTGAGTGCCACTTTCTGCATAGGATCTATGGGCGCCTATATACCAAATTTCATGACCTTAGCGTAAAAATTGCGGCAGTTATATATATATCGTCTTTTTCGGGGGAAATGGAGGATGCATCAAAATTTTGGAAAATACAATTCTGCAATTTATAATCATGATCGTATAACGTTGGTGTTGATAGCTCTATAAATGCAAAAGTTATGGCCATTTTATCAATAAATGAATTTATCGATTGTCGTGCGAAGGGGGCATCCAAAATTTTGATGCTAAGCTTGAAGTCTGTAGCTTTTGCAGTTTCTGAGATCGTGCCGATCATACAGGCGGACAGACGGATATGGCTATATCGACTCAGCTGGTGATGGTGATCAAGAATATATATACTTTATGGGGTCTCCCCCGCCTTCTTCTCTTTGTTACAAACATTCCAACAAAACTATTACGCCCTTCTGCCCATTTGAAAAAAGAGAAACAGCTAGTTCTTGAAATACCCTTGAATAAGATTGTATGAATTAACTTGAAAAGGATAAAAATTTGGACTACAAAATGTATTAGAAAACACAGAAAGCAACTACAATAATTAAAAATCCTCGAAACTGTAAAACTGGAGTTGGAAAACATTAAGATTTTTCCTTAAACAATCAATTTATAATAAACAAGATAACTTCTAAAAACGATCGCAAACACAGCTGCTTTAAGTGTTACTTTCTCAACTTGCTCTCCAATTTGAATTTCTCACATAACTTTGACAAACCTTGAGCAAATATTATAAAATTTTCTGCCTAAGTCTAAGACATATTACACTATATACATACCAAATTTCATTAGTCTACTGAGTTGATAACCCACAGAAATTTACCAAAAAGAAAACCCAAAAATTTTTTTAGCGCACAATTGAAATGCCAATCTGACAAATGGCTGACAGTGTTGTCCAGTCGACCTCATTGTTTGCAGGATATTAATATCTATGCTATATTATAATCTTGCTTACGTTTGTTATAAGTCGCAATGTCTTAGAGCTTATAATATTTATGATATGTCTGACATTTTATATTTTATATATATTCCAGCTGCTAGTCAAGACATTTCTGTCATATAGACAATGCCACAAGCTTGGCTAATGGACATAATGCTACCAGTTACAGTTCTATATGTGTGTCTAAGAGTGTGTGTGTGTCAGGGTGTGTGTGTGTGTGTGTCTGGGCGTGAGTGTGTGTGTGACCACGCCCCAAAGACATCCCATTAGCGTAGACTGTGAACGTTGACAGCTGGGCAAATGAAAATGCGGTTTTCACATTTGCATTTGGCACTTTTTCTACGTTTATTTACAAAAATGCAAAATTGCAACATGTCTGCAACACACAGACACACACACAGACACACACACACACACAGACAGTTAATGACACACAGACAGCGAGACAAACCCCAGCATTCCAATTCCAACTCGTTCTCAAGCTCTACACAATTTTACCATATTATGTTTAATTTTTGCATTTGCTTCTTTTTCATCTTAGAAATATGTGCTCTTGCTTTTAGCCTGAAATGCAGAAAAGGTTATTAAATATAATAGGGGTATTCCATTCCAAGCACTTTCGTTTCAGAACCAATCCGAAAAGGTTGAAGTTAGCTGCAGAAATACTTTCTTAAGTCGCTACAAATTCTGACCTTTAATTGTAGCTCTACTTAAACTACAAGCATTTTGAATTTTCATGAAGCATTTCAGCTTAAACATTTTATAAACGAAGCCCTTGAGATAGTTAAAAGTTCTGTGGTAAATATTAAAACTACCCTGTGATTTTGAAAATTTTGGGAAAACTTCTTAAATTTCATAGAAAACTAAACATATTTTGAACTTTTTGGACCAGTGGATAGCGCACTGTCCTGCCAAACAAGAGGTGTGGGTTCGAGTCCCGCTCATGTGGACATAGGCATGACCCTAATAGAAAAACTAGGTTGTAGCGTAGGATTTGAAATCCACCCACGTAAAAAAAGTTCTCCAGAGAAGGAAGCCAGAAATAAAGGTAAATAGTGCTTCAGGCTTTGACCCCGAAGGGTTGTTAGGATCATATAATAATATTATTATTATAGAAACTTTGTATATACGAAATGAATTATTGGAGAGTGCTACGAATTATACAGCTTGAAAAAATGAGAAGTATAGGCAAAGCTGACTTTTGGTTATATAATAGCCCTTTGATATACTAGTCCGATCTTTATGCAATTTAGTATAGCGAAAGTCCCCTTCGGGTGAAGTCCCCTTCGGGTTAGTGTATAAAATTCTTTATAAGCAACTCAAACACGAGGCGCAAAGTGGTGCAACACTTAATGGTTCGGTAAATGCGTTGGATAATTATGGCTTTAGCTGCCTTTCGCCAACTTCTACTCTAGAATCGCAGCTGGAGGAAATTAAAAAAAAAATAGGAAAAAAACTAGAAAATGGAAAATGATACTTAGAAATCCATTAGGAAGCACATAAAAATGAATTTTCAGGCTCTAAGAATGAGCTAGAAAAATGAAAATCGTCTGATAAAAGAAAAAAAAAAAAAAAATTTAAAAGATCAAAAACTATGCTCAATCTTAAAAAGAAAAAATAAATATAAAGAAATTGTAAAAAAATATGAGTTTTGACTTGAAGTCACTCAGCGTGGATCAGATGAAGTTAAGCTCAGTAATAGCTTTTGCTTTTCATGGGACATTTCAAGTGGTAAAGCAAGGAACTGCAAAATTTTTACCCAACAAGATTCGAAAGATTTGAATTTTTAATTTGTTTTATATTCTCTAATCGATAAATATTAAGTTCACAAATTTTAAGACACAATAGGCCTAGAAGTGCATCTAACCATTATCTATACTCTATCGGCATTTTTTCCACAATTCTTATACACTCTTGAAAGAATCAGCAGAGGGAAGAAATCATCGTAGATCTTTAATAGTTACCTGTAACTGTCATGTCTGTCTATCTATTCATCGGGCGATATGTACTTCTATCTTTCTGTCTGTCTGATTATCTGACTTTGTATCTGTATCTTTATATATGTCTACTGTGACTCTCCGTCCGTTCGACCGTCCGTCTGTCTGTCCATATTGTATAGATACGCGGTATATAATAACTATATCTGTCATCAAACTGATAGTCAATTCTCCCCATTTTCATTTGTTTCTTAAGCTAATGGAAAATAATTATTATATATCGACCGAGCAAATTTCACAGCGATAGTCTCTTAAGATCCTATATGTATTGCATTCAAATTTTCAATAAATTGTGCAGATGAAATTTTACTCTTTTCGAATTATTAACTAGAAACTTCTTTGTGCACTTTTCTGTTTCTGTTAGTTCTAATCAGTTCTGATCTCTGATCGTTCTTTGGTGAACTTAATTGCCTGGCAATGTCTGTGCCGTAGTAGGATCTCTCATGCTATCTACTAAAGTGTAAATTGTAATCAGTTGAAGGTCCTTATGGAAAATGGAAAGTGGAATCCTAGCCAATCGACTCTGTTTTGGACATATTTAGATGTCGCAGGCCAGTCCTCAAAATTTGACAACGATATCTCCAGATTAATGCGTTAACAATAGTATAACTATGTTGTTATTGCTCATTTTAAAGGCTATGACATTTTTCTATTATTATATGGCCATAACAATCCCATTGGATCAAAACCTGAAGCATTTTTTTCCTTTTTTTCTGCTTCGTTCACTGAAGTACCTTTTTTTTAAGTGTGTGGATTTCAAGTCCTACGCCACAACCAAGTTTTTCTAGGAGGATCAACACTTGATTGGCGAAGTAGTGCGCTATCCACTGCCCCACCGAGGACCCAATATTTCCATATTCCTTTAGAGAAAGTGGTAATGAAATCTTTTGGTTTCTAAAGCCTTCTTTGAATACTCCTTAAAACCTAAGGCTATATCTGTCATAAGTAATCAAATCTAAGGCCAAACTGAAGTCCTTTTTAGCTCGAAAACTGGATTAGACGCTCTCTAATTGTTAGGGGATTGCAAAACCCTCATGTAAAACGCTAAAAAAAAGTGCAAAATTTATGTAAATTTAAAAACATTTAACATTTTTTTGTTGTTTTTGTGTTGTTGTTGTTGTTTTTGAGTTTTTGGTGTTGTGCTCCATTGGAATTGTTGTTGAAATCAACTTTTGAATTCATCATTGCATTGTTGTTTGGCCAAATTGTTTTTTTGTACACAAACAATGGCGCCTTGGCAGTTAATTGGCGCATAACTTGGCCCCATATATGTATATACATATATATATATGTACATATATATGTATATGAAGGTGGGGGGAGGAGGAGGGAGGCCTACAGACAGGCATTGCCACACACACAAAAGGGAAAACAAACTGAACGCCTAATCTACAATTGACACACATACGCCCTAACAATGAGGGAAACTCTTTGCACAGACCTTCCGTCTGTCCGCCTGTCTGTCCGTCCGTCTGTCTGCCTGGCAGGCCGTGCCTGACCCGCACCACTGGCGGCACCACTGGCACCACAACGTCATTGAGAGGTGCAGGAAAAGGGGCTCCAATCGACCCACCGAAGCGAGCAGCTTGCGCTCTTTTCTCATTATTTATGCGCGACCTTGTTTTGCGCCATTTTTATTATTTTGCTAATTTCGCGCGCATTATAAAATATATATATATACACTCAAACCCCATATACATACATATATATATACAACACACACATGCACACATATCCTAAGCATCGTCAGCACATGAAGACAACAACCTCCAACAACCTCCAACAACCTCGAACAGCCTCCAACAACCTCAAGCAGCAACGGTTGTAAAAATAATTTCCGTATCTTAAGACTTTTTTTCTTCCAGTTTGACACAAACATTTTGGGCTCCAAAAGTATTCCAAAGTATTTCCCCAACATTAACGGAAAACAAGAAGAAGTAGAAGAAGAAGTAGGCTTGCTCCAAGTTTTGAAGCTCCTCAAGGAACGCGATGTCTTTATTAGCTAAAAGTATTTTCTTTTCGTACATCAAATTTCTTTCAAATAAATCGGAAAATTGTCAAAACGAGTCAAGGAGTGGCATCTTTAGACATGATATAATCTCTGTAAATGGCCAATTTTGCCCATATTCACTATATTTTTACAAGCAATTCTTTCTATGACTATACTAAATTTCAACAGGTCCAGACCATTTTATCGAATAGCTGTCATATAAGTAAAAGTTAAATCCTTTGATTCTTCCTTTTCGTTTCATATTTTTTTCATAAAACCCTATTGCGTCAAAACATGAAGCATTATTTGTCTATTTTTCTGCTTCCTTCACCGAAGAACTTTTTTTACATGGGTGGATTTGAAATCCTACGCCACAACCTAGTTTTTCTAGGAGGGTCATGCCTATATAGACATGAGTGGTACTCGAACCCGCACCTCTTGTTTGGCAGGACAGTGCGCTATCCACCGAGGCAACACATTTTCTTATCTATTGCTTCTTATCTCAAATTTCAAAATGATCACGCCACTTTATCAAATAGCTTTCATATAAATAAAAGTTAAATTTACTCATATTTCAAATGTGTTTCAAGCCATTGTATTTAAATTTGGCGCACTATTCGACTTAATTATTATCCTTGCATGCACTAAATTTCAAAAGGATTGGACCGTTTTATCATATAGCTGTCATATGTCATTAATATGATATCATATCGTGAATGGTAAATTTGCCCATATTTCATATATTTTTCGAGCTGTTGTATTTAAAGTTAAGACTCATTTATATGCAGGGTATTCACTAAGATCCTGGTTATTCGTTTGAGAACAAATTTACTAAATATTTTGATAGTCCTATATTGATTTTCTATTTTCGCACTCAAGCTGAGGCTTCCCTTGGGTTTTCTGTAAAAACCACAATAGTTGCAAGGCAAAGCTAGCTAAAATGTCAATTGAAGGGTATTTAGAAGTCGCATAACTAATCAAATATTTTGGCTCAGTTCTTCTTCTTCGCCGTCGTCTTTCAATTCGCTGTGTTTTGGGTTTTTCACTAGGTTTTTTTTGTTTTTTTCGTAGTCGTCTCACAGCTGTTGAGTGCTTTTAACCTATTTTCCTATTTTTGCGCAATTTATCAACAAATTAATGTAAGCTTGGCTTACAAATTTTTTGCCTCCACTTGACACACACACACACACACAGAGGGGCTAAGAGGGGGGGGGGGGGGGGGCACCCCCCCCCTTTTGGTTGGCTGGGGTTTGGGTTTTGGTTTGGGGGTTCCTTTCTGAAGTTTTCCTTCTCGTCGGGGGGGCCTTTTTTTCCTTTTTTTTTTCTTCTTCTC
>JBANCY010000285.1:0-44374 GCA_037040045.1 Phorticella flavipennis | reverse complement strand
TATATATATATATATATATATATATATAAGAATCTTCGGATATATCTTGACATATCCATTTAAGATTTGCTCATTAAAATTTGATTAGTTTAGTTTAGTTTTTTTTGGTTGTAGATGGGCCAAACGGCTAGCACATACCCTCGGTAAAGAAGACGTGCGCATAACGATACATCGGACGCGCTGGATTCTCAAAGTCACGTATTAGAGCACGTACGGACTCATCCGATGGCGTTATCAAATAGATGGCATCCATTGTGGGCAACGGTTCACGTTTCTTATTGATATCCTCGACCACTGGAATTATGCAACTTATGAGTTATCGTCTTTTGAGCTATCGATTATCGATTATTGTTTTATACTTACGGGTTATGCCCTCGGCACTGATGTCGTGCATCTTGCAGCAGGCGGAAACCATGCGCATACCCAGCTTATCCACCACAAGCACACGCCACTCGACTCCGCCGGCTGCCTTGGCCGGAGCAACTGCACCGGCTTTCTTCGGCGGCGGCGGCTTGTACTTGACCACCTCGTTCATGATCTCTGTAAAATGAGAATAGAGTAGTTATTCAGTTGTTCAGAAGTGGTACAGAAAAGTAGAGGTAGATATGTTTATGATTTACAATGGGAGAATTAAAAAAAAAAACATAGAATCTTCTTAGAAAGACGATGAAATTTTCTTAGGATGGGGTTAAAATCTTTAGAGGATATAGCATACATCGGTTTATTAAAAAAAAATACGCTTTGGCTGTTGTATAATTCTCTTTCAAAAAGGATGCATATAGACCTATCTAAGACGTATCGTTTATACCAAAACATATTGAAGTTTGAATTCAATCTTTTGAAAGTGTCAAATTTGGACATATTGTATCTAACTTATACCATTTGTCCCAAAAGATATTTAAGTATCCACATAAGACACTAGGTTTAGGTACAAAATTCCCAGTGATCCGTCTAAGCGCATTGTACCAAAAGTGGAGTAAGATATGAACCGTATCAGGAGATGTGAAAGTGTTTTGGGTCAAAAAGCATATAATCTGTACCTAAATTTCATATTTTTTTTTTGTTTTTCCTATTGTACATTATAAAGTACCCTACAAACTACCTAGGACGATATGACATGATGTTATTTGGCAAATGTAACAAAAACCCATTGTATCATAAAGTACATGTTGATAGAGACTAGTTCATCAATATTGTACCTATTTAGGCTATATATGTTAAATAAAAGTTTGACAAGCTTCTCTTCTGATACCCAACGATTTCATAGCCTTTGATAAAGTATAGCCTTTAGATTAAAAGCGCAAAAGTATGCAGCGATTTTTTTTATACCCAATTTGATGACTTTTATGTATTACCTATTATTATTATTATTATATGGCCACAATAACCCCATGGGATCAAAGCCTGAAGCATTATTTTCCAATATTTCTGCCTCCTTCACTAAAGAACTTTTTTACCGTGGGTGGATTTCAAATCCTACGCCACAACCTAGTTTTTCTAGGAGGGTCATACCTATCGACATGAGTGGGACTCGAACCTCGCACCTCTTGTTTGGCGGGACAGTGCTCTATCCACTAGCCCACTAAGGGATTTGAAATCCACTTAGGTAAAAAAAGTTCTTCAGTGAAGAAGCCAAAAATAAAGACAAATAGTGCTTGAGGCTGTGACCCGATATTGTTGCTATAGCCACTATTTGATTACTATGCGTCTTTAAGGGGCTCTGAGCTCTGAAAGTTGGTGAATTGATAAATAGTAAAGATATTGAACTATGTGTAAAAAATAATTGTAATAGCTTGAGAAATATAGGAGTTATAAGCAGGCGCGAATTTCATCTATATGATATACAGTGAAACCTCTCTAGAGTGGATAGCGACGGTCGCCTGAAATTTATCCATTATTGAGAGGTGTCCACTAATGGGAGGTTAATTTATATGTTTTTTTCCCGGTTTCCAAGTCTTGTCCATTAAAAGGAAGTGTCCACTGTAGAGGTTTCACTGTAGCAAGTATATAGGTTACGCTAGCTCTGAAACTGACGGACTAGTTAGGAGTTATACAGTTGAATATGGTTCAAATGATTTCTTTGTTCTCTCCGCAATTATGGAGCTATTTCTTGGGATCTACGATGCTTCATTTGAGAATGTGATAAGTCATCCTGTAAAACTGTACCTTACCATATTGCTATATCTTAATTGCTGCTATATATAGATATATATCAACTGTAGCTAAGTATGAAATATAAGCTCATGCCTTATTGACATCATTTTGTGTCAGCTAATAATACCGATAGCTTGGCTGGTTGGTAATAGGTAATACCCCTAATGGATTTACAATGCGAAATGTCGTAAGCATCTAAGCCTTTGCCCGTTTTGTCACCGGCATGTTGAAGGTATTACTCATAGACCCCCCTCCCCCCGCCGGATGACTCATGCCAAGCAAAAAACAATAACAAAACAAAAAACAATAACAAAAGCATTTAGCAAATGGCAAATGGCGTTGCCTGATTGATTTTCTATGCTTTTGCTTTGCTTTTGAGCAGCGATTATTTTTAATCAACTGCCAAAGGATGCCAGATAATGCGACAAGGAAGCTGAGCAGCTTAGGTGGGCGGCGCAGGGAGGGCGGTAGGCGTGGGCAAGCGGTTGATGATGGCAGCGCAAAGGTCACCGGTGCCCACTCATATATATATATATATATATATATATGTATGTATATAGAGCTTGTAATATGTATATATCTTATATATATATAAATGCGTTGGCTTAGCTGCGCGTAAGCAGGGGGCGGTGGGCGTTGTATATGTATCCGCGTGTGTGTATGTGTGTGTGTGTGTGGGTGTCTTGGCTTTTGTTGTTGCTCCGTTTTATTTTGGAAAAATCGATGGGGCGCTTTTGGGGCTGCTCATTTGATAAGCGCCACGAAATGCAAATTTTGTTTTGGTTCGCCTTTAGCCCCCAACCCCCCGATTTGCCCAGCAGTTAACTGTGATATGTATATATGTATGTGTGTGTATATATGTATATGTGTGTCATATGGCTAAGTGGGGCGTCTGCTGTTTATCACAACCTCAACCTTGTATGTATGCGTGTGCCATATACATGTACATGTGTATGTGTTCGTTTGTATGTGTTAGTTATAACACACTGAAGTAATTCCAATAAGATTTCATATATTATCTTCCATCCATCTCATCTCTTAGCACTTACTCTGTCCCACCAATACTTTCAATGCCATTTTCGCTGTCCCCTCGCACCGCTCGGCAGCTCCGTAAACAAGTTTTGTTTAATGTATTTTTTTGTAATTTGTTTCGCTCCTCCGCTCCCTCCGCACACACAAGCACACACACAGAAATAACTAAAAATCTGTTAACTAAAAATTTTGCACACGACAAAAACCGAACGGAAAACAAAGAAAAGTTCACTCGAGAGGCTCAAACGTTGCGGGAAACGCGGCTAATTTGTTTATTTAATTGTTTATAACGCAATCGATGTGCAACTATTTTCATGTATCAACTGCACTCTGTAAGAACTTTCAACTGTGCTGCTATGCAGGGCTGGCGAAAAGCATCGATACACGACACTTCCGAATATCGATAAATGAAAATGTATTTTTCAGCGGTATTTTCTTTTTGAGTATTTTTTGTGGTCATAGCTGAAAAGGGCGTAATGTCTTCTATTATTATGTTTATTTTTTTTATAATAATTAATTGTAATTCAAATTAATACAAACATATTTCTAAAGTTCTGGCTGCAAAGGCCTTCGGTATTTTGATACTTATTTCATTTGATCTGGGGGCAATTTGATCCTATGCTGCATAATAAATACAGTCGAACTTCCCTATAATGAATCTTGACGGGACCAGAAAATCACTTCATTATATAGAAACTTCATTATACAGAAATTATTCATACATGTATTTAAATTGGAACGACAAAGTTGTGTGTTTGAAAACAATTCATAATAGGGAGAACTTCATTGTGTAGAAGCTCTCCATAGAGAAGTTCGACTGTATAATAAATCAAATAATCTATACGTATTTTAAGCCGATTCAAAGCCGTCTTTGTGTTTTTCAAGTGGATATGAGCTATATCTGTATAAATAATAGCTATTATTGAGGGCGAATGAAACTTTTCCCTATACAAAGAAGTTTGTTGAGCTGCTCAGGTTAATCCTATTTAGCGGAACAGCTGGTCCATCGAGGCCTCCAAAACCTATTTCTCAGTTCCCGGAATTTTAATTTTCCTTATTTTTTTGGCAAGTTTTTTAAGCAAACATTTTTACGGAGCGGCTACATATTCATACAAAATATGGAAATGTTAAAAAAAGCTCAAACAAATCTTAAAATTTTAAAAAATAGCCCAATATACCGCTTCGCGCATTTTCGAAAATTTTCCCGGCGGTACAGACAGATTTGGCGGGAAAAAAGCTGAACTGGCAGCCCTGATTATTTGTTATTTTATTTCACACAAAATACTAAATCACAGGCAAAACTTCTGCTCTGGCAACACTTTGAACTAGGTCTGCGAATAAACCATTTGGGCGGCATTTTAAATATGTTCCGTTTTATTTGTGAATAGCAAACAAAATAAAATACAATTCATCACAATGTTTAGAGTTAGATTAAATATGATATAAGATAGCACTTTTATCATAGAGACTAGTTTTTTTTATGGTATTTTTATTTCAAATAAAATACTAAATGCCACGGAAAACTGCTGATCTGGCAACACTTTGAACTAGTTCTGCGAATAAACCATTTGGGCGGCATTTTAAATATGTTCCGTTTATTTGTGGACAAAAAAAATAAAATAAAATACAACTTATCACAATGTTTAGAGTAAGATTAATGTAAATTTAAAGCTACAAAGGCATCAGCTCTGCCAGTGACTCAGCGATTGAGCTATCACGAAAGCGTCCGATACGCAGTGCATAGGAGATGACATGCGCCACATAGCTCTGCTCGTGGACACCGTGGAACAAATAGGACATGGCACCTGGTAAAAATAATAATAATAATAAGTAAAATCAAATCAAATAGTGGTTTAATATTGTACAAATACCACGTGCATTTAGGGTTACATCGGAGCCACCATGATAGTTCTCGTCGGTATTAATTGCCGCCTGCTGCGTGTATTCCCAGTCCGTAGTGTCGTGGAGCGCGGGATTCTCGCGTTTCAGCGTGGTTGGATTCACCTGGAACCCTTGGTAACTGGTGCCATATGTCAGCGTTGTATATGGCGTCTGTTCCGTTTTGGAATTACCCGCCATGCCCAGGATATCGGCACCACGGGCCGGATGTCCATTGATGGTCAAACTATGGGCATGATCAGCGGTTACAATAAGCAGAGTCTCGTCCAGCTGGTGCCTATGTGGACAAGTATTATTTAATATAGTTAATAAGCTGGTTAAATAATAATTTACATACTTCTTTTTCAGATGCGCCAGCGTAGCTTCCACAGCTTCATTGAGGGCCAGCACCTCGCTGAGCGCCTTGCGTGCATTGCCACGATGATGGGCCTGATCGATCATGCCGCCCTCGACCACCAGCAGATAACCCTTGTCACTATTACCCAGCACTTCGAGCGCCTTTAGCGTCATGTTCGTCAGGGATGGCATGCCGGCACCACTGCGATCCCGTTCATAATCGTATTTCAGATGTCCATTGGCAAATATGCCCAGGACGTAGTCCGTATTGCGTCCATTCAATGCATTCAGCTCGGCATTGTTCTGCACCACGGCATGGGACACACCCTGTTGGGCCTTGTAATTGGCCCAGTCCGTAATTAGATCACGTCCGTCAGCAGCCTGACCCGACCAGGTGTCGATCGGATCACCCTCTGTGTCAGTAACGTTGGCGACCAACATTTGACGACCGCCGCCCATGATGACCTGCAAATTCCGTAAATTAACACGTTAGGTTTGCTTTAATCAAGAATATATATACTCTATGAGCTGTGGCACGTCTCCTTCTAACTGTTACATACATTTGCACAAACTTATACCCTACTTGCCAACATTCGATTGGGATTAGGGTAAAATAACTCTACTCACATTGATTTGTCGTCCTGTGGGCTGTTCCACCAGCTGACGTGCTATGTCTATGCAACCCTCCAGCTTGGCACTAGCGGGTATGCGCGTCTCGCACTCCCAACGGCGATCGGCGACGTGCGCGTAGAGCGCGGCAGGTGTGGCGTGGGTGACACGTGTTGTTGTCACAAATCCCGTACGCATGCCATCGGCTTGGGCCCAATTGAGTATGGTCTGCAAATGATTTGCCTCGTCCAGTGAAGCGGCGCAGTCGCCCAGGGTCACACTGGCATCCACACCGCCCGTCTCATAGTTGACCTTGACTCCGGCGAACAGAGCGGTGGCCGTTGAAAAAGAATCGGGCACCTGCTTGTCGGCACAGTAGGTTTTCAATAGGCCCATGTGCGGGAAACGCTCCCAACTGAGCAGACCTTCCTCCTTATAGCCATAGATACGAGCGGCGGTCACCGTATTGGGTCCCATGCCATCGCCCACAAAGAGTATCACATTTTTGGCACGTCGACGATTCGGGGGTCTATTTAGGGCCGCCTTCAGCTCGTTTATGCCCCGTTCATACCACTCCTGTTGTTCCGGGGGCAGCGACACATGCCAATAGGCCACATTTCCTATATCACTGACATTTCCACTGAACTCGTAGTGTATGAGAAAGCCCAGGCACATGGCTATCATTAGCACCGCGGAGAAAGCAACGGCTATGATAAAGACCTTCGATTTGAAGACGCTCTTCTGCCGTGGCTGCGCTGGTGGCTCCAACGCCTTTGCCTTGGGCGTGCCGCTGCCATTGGATGTGGCGAAATTTTGACACGAATCCAGGCTGTCCAACTGCACCTCGATGAGGCCAACATCGCTCAGTTTTGTGCTCGTCGTGCCCTGGGAAGACATTGTTGTTCTTCTGGCTCGGATTGACTTGTCTCTAGCGAATGCTGATTATACCCACTTTATACGTTCTGTAAGAATTCAAACAAGTGCGATATGTCTATAAATTGCCATCTTATCTTATGCACAATCAGAGCCCTATATCAGATGATAGTACGTGGAGTCGATTCGCGTCCCGTCTATTCTTTGAGTCAGCGTATTATGGGGCGATTACACTAAATGGGTCTGTGGGTTCGAAAATTGTTTGAATCTTATGCTGGGTATGTTGTGTAGTGTTGTGAAATGTTGCCTATGAACGGCAGTTGTGAGTGTTGAAAACTTTACGAAAAATTTTGAATTTGTTTCAAATGTTCTGATTTTCTGAATTACGTCTGAAACAAAATGAGTTTACAACAAAAGATACGATAAATCTAATGGAATTTTAGAAGTGTGCACAGAAATTTCGTATGGGGGTGATATCCTATGAATTTGGCATACCTTAACATTTATCAAAATCTTCTGAAAACCTATAACAGTTGCACTTTTGGATGAAACTTTAGTTGAGGGAACTATCCCAAAAATTTCACAACGATCGCTCAGTAAGCACTTGTATTTGATAGGAACTTTGGATACCTTATGATTTTTCAAAGTCTTAAGAAAACCTACCATAGCTGTACTTTTTGACGGAATTTTAATTTCATATACCTATAATTATAGGCATATTATAGTTCAAATCCTATCCTAGAAATTTCACAATGATCGCTTAGTAAGCACACGTCGTACTCCTTTTTTCTCTTTCCCAAATAGCTCAAAATATAAGTGTTTTATGGGTGTAAACGTATCGTTTGACGTACCTGAAGACAGTAAAATTTCGATGAACACACACAGTCCTATTAAACTAATTAAATGGTTAGCAAATAGCACTAAGATTACCCGTCGACTATAACCGATTCGATCAACGTCATGGACAGCAAATAGACAAAAGGCGTGCACAAAGACGGAGAGGGAACCCACTTTTGGGTGCCCCTTCAGTTCGATTCAATTGATCCATGTGTGAACCAAAGAAGCCGGGCCGTGTGCTTTCTTCCAAAATGCCCTCGTCTGCCATATTGGCTGACGTTTTTGTGTATACCCTACAAATTTGGGAGTATATCTGCTGTCTGTTGAGAAATGTTTTGTATGAAAATTTAATGATATTTTTTTTAAAGATTATTGGAAAAGTTTTTAGAAAAATTACGAAGCAAAGTTTTGATTTTTTGGCTTTGTTCGGATTGAATTATTCGATTGGCGTAGTAGAGTTAGCGACGGACTCGGAAGGTGCGGAATGGTACTAACTTTTGAACTTTCCTAGGAAAGCCATAGGAAACACTGTCGGACAAGAATAGTTGTAACATGATGGGTTTCGGAAAAGTCGTTTCAAAATTAGGGTTTACCCTTTAAGTTAAGGCCGGTTATTCGAGAATTATATTGAGTGCTGGGCCTGAGACTTATTAAACGGGTTCGAGCCTTTGAAGATAGTGCGACTTGTGAAATGTTTTCAGTATTTATACAAGTTCTGAAACCCATTTCACAACCTAAAGATAAAGATTAAGGAATGAAATTGAAATAATTCTAAGTTATATAATTTATATTTATAAACGATCAAAAAGTATTCAAATTTTTTTTGATATTTTCGACGATTCCAAATATCATTCCGAGGCCTGAAAGTAATACGGATATTGAAAGTATTACGGATATTGAAAGTATTGCGGAATCAAATACGGGGAAATGCTTGTACTATTTACGAAACGGATTTAATCTATATATTATAGATGGTCACATAAGAATATATTTAATGTTTTTTCGATATATTCAACGGTTTCAAATCTTATTTTGAGGTTTGAAAATATTACGGATGCTGTGGGATCAAATACCGGCTGTAAAAAACTTGGTTATTTATTGTGAGGTTTACGAATCGAACAGTGGTTCTTCTCGATTCTTCAGGATTTAAGTAGATGATTGGAAAATTCTAATTAGTGGGAACTGTTTAAACTTTTGACGATTTATTAATTGATATTTATCTCGTATTCCGGAACATATAACGAGGTCTGAATGATTGCCAAGCTAAAACAATGGACATGACGAACTGCAACCAAATTTGGGAACTGTTGATAAGGAAATCTCAAGTCCTATCTCCAATCTCTATTCCCATTGTTACCAAAATTTTCCTTAAATTTGCGATAAATATTAATTCGATTTGCAAAGCCCACTTGAAGCGAGATAATTAAGCAAAAGCAATAAATAAAATTTATAACTCCGAATGAATGAGTGTTAATCATAAAAATTTTGACCGACTTTATCAGAAGACAATGGTCAATAAGGGCATCGGATGGTCGAGAATGTTTGCTACGCAGTGGCATCTATAGGGCCATAAACCTGCGATATGATAAGCTCGATTGACCATAATTATTTCTTGGCTCTTGTTTATGGTCACTTCAAATTAAGTCAACGAACATTCTGTTTGTAGACCACGACAATCACATATGTACCTCTATAGCGGTGTTTATAATCAGTTCAAAAAAATAAACCCACAATAGAAAGTAAAACTGAAAATCAGCCACCGACTGTGGGTACTTGTACCGTAATTATGGATCTTCAAATCATGCCTTGGGGTTACGAATCGGCATAATTTTATAATGCATAAACATGAGCCAAACATTGGGCATTATAAAAGCCGACTTTAAAGCGGTTAACGAAGCATAAACATTTATTATATAGATTCATCTAAGGTCAATAAGCAATAAAAGCTGAGAAAACTGATAGATAAATTTTCGTGGAAATTATCGTATAATCTCATGCAGTATTTGGTATTTGTACTTTGATAATCTTTGAAATAATACGCAGATATTTCCTTTGAATGCCCATTAATTTACAAAGACATTTCTTAGGCTTATCTCGTATTACCGGGGGGAACTTCCATAAACTTCTCGCTTAATCTAAATGAATTTAGCCATATTTGAGTTGTGATAGCTGAGAAAACAATTTGACACTCGGTACACAGCGAGAAACGTGCTGGAATTCTGTTATAGGTAAAACGATACATTCCATAAACAACAGAATATCCATATCCGATAAGCAAAATAGAAATTCGATGTAATATCCAAACAATTTGGACAATTGCAGCTGCTTCTGCTTCTGTTTATGACATTTTTAACATTCCTCGTGGAGTAGTAACGTCTGTGTTTGTTTATCGATATTTCCGAAATGGATATTTCTTTTCAGTATAGGTAAAAATATAGAATTTTTTCCTTGAGAAAGCAAAAAATGACAAAAATTATATGTCTAGAAGATTTATAGAAAGTTTCAAGAGAATTGGTAGATAAAGTGTAGGCGATAGATCCTTTGGGACCTATCCTTTGGGATTATCCCTATTTCAATATTTCACAATGTTTTTCTAGAAAGGAAGGAAGCAGAAATAAAGGAAAATAGTGCTTCAGGCTTTGAACCGATTCGGTTGTTATGGCCATAATAATAAGAAAAAAGATAAAGCTTTCTAAAACACTCGTTTTTAACTAAAGGCCTTACAGCTTGAGGTCTGTTTGAGGCCCTGCGAGTGTCAACCCTCTATTCTAACCTTATCTAATTTATGGCAAATTCTAACATAAATCAAGAATTTGAACGAAAGAAAGATGAAAGTATTTTTAAAATTCAAAACACCAGGCTAAATGAACTTCTATCTATATTGTAATAAATATATACCATTCCTTGCTAGGAATACGATATATCCATATTTCCTAATGAATCAATAGCGTTTGTTGTACCTTATCCATAAAACCACATACCAAATTGGGAGCACATAGGTTGTTTTCTTAATGGACTTTTTATAGCTCTATTCAAAGTACATTCTTGTAGTTTATCAGTTGAAAGAGGCGTGTGATAAACAAATTTAAAATAGTTTCATCTGTGTATAGCATAGGTTAAAGCACATACCAAATTTGATATGCCTAGCTCTTAAGACTAGTAAAATTTTGAACACGTTCAGATAATGACGAAACGGATGAACATAGCTAAAAAGAAAACGGTTTTTGATATCGATCAAAAACACAAGGATTTCAAATCCTACACCAAGTTATATATTACCAATTTATAATTGCTTAAAAAAAGATTTATTGATTTGGGCTTTGAAAATATGCTTCTTCAATTCCAACATAAAAATACCCCGAATTTCTTGTTTGACAACTCTAAAAACAAAAAAAAACTTGTTTTCAAACATTTTTAAGCCTGCTGAAAGAGCTCTATGACAGTCTGTATTATAACTAGACATAACTGAATTTTCAACCCAAACGGAACTCTTGAAATTCTTAAAATTACTAATATTAGCCATTTATAGGTTAGTTTTAACTTTTGAATCCATTAATGTTGAGGTTCCACTGTAAAACTAACGTTTGGTCAAATTTTTGAATGGGCTTTTCGAAAAATAATTGATTTGTAACAGAAAGTGCTTTGGATGGATGACAGCATCGCGTGTGTGAAAGGGTGGAGGTAAGAGACTCCCCCGGCCCCCCTCAAAAGAGGGTTCCCGGGAAATTAAATATATTTTTACTCACCTGAAATTGTCATTAAGGCACAACCTGTATTTGGTATTCGTTGTATTTCGATTCGAAATCTTTTAATGGCAGCTAATTCATTACGTTTATTTTCTATATCTAGTTATATATAGAAACTAAATAGGTTTGATTTGGTATAATTATCTTTTTTTTTTGCTAATTTGTATTAATTTACTTTAATTAATTACGAAAAACAAAAAAAATTAAGGCAAATCAAATCGCACAGCACGATAATTCCGTCTGTTCACAGCGCAAGTTGGAAACGTTTTGTCAGCCAAAACAAACGCAGAGAATTAAGAAAGCTTCGCCAGCGGCGAGTATAACGACTTTTGTATACCCTACACAAGCAGTGTTAACTGATAGCTCGGTAGATTACTATGATTACATAAGCTATGTCAAATGCTTAAATTACATTAGTTTCACATTGTTTTTAATAATTAATTTATGCTGAAATTCATGGATCGAAATTCCTCAACAACTTTTTCTTGTAGGGAATAATAACAAAATCATCTGTTCGCTGTTCGCTGAGAGCGTGTGAGAGGCAAGAGCATGCGCTTGAAGCAACAACAGTTGCTGCACAGCTGCTTTAACAGTGCTTACAGCTTACAGCTCTGTTAACAGCGCTGCGCTATGCTAAGCATTTGTCAACAATTTAGCATGGTTTATTGAATACCCTTTAATGTCCTGGACATAACTTAATATAATTTTGCTACCATATGTTGATTAGGAATTAATAATACTAATAGAAGTAGCACTAGTTTTGTTGTTTTGCGCCGAAAATCTGCCTAAAATACAGTCAAATTTTAACATGTAACGTGAAATATTTCGTATTGGGGCATATTTCAATCTATCATAACTCAGCCAAACCCGAACCGATTTCGAATTGTTACACCACACATTCAATATTTATTCATTTCGTAAAAAAAAATTTTTTTTCGAAATTTTTCGGATTTTCAAGTAAGAGTCCCCCCTTTGTTTTGAAAAAATTTTGAATCCTAAAAACTCAAAATTTTCATTTTTTTCCATTTCTGGCATCAAAATTACCATAAAAAACTATTTTAAAACTTCGCCAGATCAGTTTCATTTTCCACCCAAAAATCAGCCTGAAATGACCAAAATTTTAACATGTAATCTGAAATATGTCGTATAGGGGTATATTTCAATCAATCACAACTCAACCAAAACTGAACCGATTTTGAATTGTTATATCATTTTATTCATGGTTTTTGATTCCAATTAGTTATATTTTAAATATTTATTCATTTCGTGAAAACATTTTTTTTTTCGAAATTTTTCGGATTTTCAAGTAAGGGTCCCCCCTTTGTTTTGAAAAATTTTTGGAAACTAAAAACTCAAAATTTTCGCTTTTTTCCATTTCTGGCATCAAAATTACCATAAAAAACTATTTTAAAACTTCCGCAAATGAGTTTCATTTTTCACCCAAAAATCGGCCTCAAATCGACCAAAATTTTAACATGTAATCTGAAATATGTCGTATTGGGGTATATTTCAATCGATCATAACTCAGCCAAAACTGAACCGATTTTGAATTGTTATACCATTTTGTTCATGGTTTTTGATTCCAATTCGCTTTACATTCAAGATTTATTCACTTCGTAATTTTTTTTATTCGAGATTTTTCGGATTTTCAAGTAAGGGTCCCCCCTGTGCTTTGAAAAATTTTTGAAACCTAAAAACTCAAAATTTTCATTTTTTTCCATTTCTGGCATCAAAATTACCATAAAAAACTATTTTAAAGATTTGGCAAATGAGACTAAGGATGACTGGGATGAGGCTGAGGATGAGTTTCGAAAGAAATCATTGGCGTGTATTTTTCTCTCATATTTTTGAAACGCTTTTGTAGGCTTTCTAAAAATAAAAAAAATAACAAAAAATTCATTTGAGTTGACTTTGAGTCTATAAATCTTGTCAGTTTCATAAATACTCTCTCATTTGGCACTAAAATATATAAATGTGTCTAAATTGCTTAAAAGCTTATCAAATCTTTCGTTTTTTTCGGTAAATTTTTGAATTCTTCATAATACCCGTTCAATTGGCTTCAGCATATATATAAAAATCGGAAAATTACGTTAAAGTAGAGCAAAGATCAACAATTTAACATTTTCATACCATTTAACATAGACAAAACTAATCGACCATTGCCAACTCTGTTAACAGCGTGTTATCGTTAACAGTTTGGCGCGCACTGTTAAACATTTGAAAATCTGAAGTCAGCCAGTTGTTATCGGGTGATCTAAGTAGGCGTCTGGGAATTACGTTATGGTTCAAACGTAACTGAGGCAGAGCTGTTCAGTATTCTGTGTTTTACACAATCAGTCGCCGAAACAAATGCTTGGATTCAAAAATATACACAGTTTTCAAAATATATAAAGCAAAATACCGGAAAATACTTAGCATAATAAATTAATCAAGATGTTGCGCATACCTGGCATGCCCCTCTTACCGGGCACTCTGTTCCGCGATGTAAGTGCATCCTCCAACCACCATGTGACCAAGTGACTACCAAGTGAATATACCCTTTTAATCCGTACTCCTGCAGGTCAATAAGGTGTATTATCCAAAATCGCAAACGTTACTCAATTTTCGTGGCATTCCCATGCTCAGCGATCGGCAGCATGCGATGCCCGTGGATCCGGCTGGTGTTGTCGTTGACATTAGTTGCCCCCCGGCTCATGCCCATGCACTATATCCACCCCGATCGGGTCCACATCTGCCGCCCTGGCTGGCCTACGACAAGAAGGTGCTCGCCTTTAAGGCCTATTTCAAGCAGACTTTGCAGGAGAACTTCCATGCACCCTACATGGTGCGACATGTGAATATCTATTACTATCTGGAGGACGGTACCATCGATATACACGAGCCGAAAGTCGAAAATTCGGGCATCGTCCAGGGCTGTGTGCTGCATCGACAGCGTGTGCCCAAGCCGCCGCCATGTGAGAATGAATTCCTATCGATTGTGGATCTCAATGTCGACCGAACTGTGCAGATCTTTGATCGGAATTATCATATTGTGGATTGTGATAAGTTCACGCGAAGTTTCCTCAATACACGCGGCATTGTGGTCCCAGATGCTGTCACAGCTGCCGTGTAAGTATACGTTTGGCTGCAGTTTTCCAACTTTCGATAAATCCCATTCAATCCCTCCAGAGATCCCGCTGAAGCAGTGCGCAAACGTGGTGCAGCACGGGCCAGTGCGCCGCCCGAGAAACGTCATCCATTTGCGCAATTTCTTAAGTACGATCGTCAGATTCTCAAGTTTCAGGCCTACTGGGATGATCGCACAGATATGGGTGATGTGCGCAAGCTGGAGGTGTGCTACTACCTGGCGGATGATACCATGGAAGTAAAGGAGGCGCACATACGTAACTCTGGGCGAGATGGGCCAACGGTGTTTCTAAAACGTGGGCGACTGCAGCGTGTAAGTGGTCTGTCGATAATCATCTGAGAAAGACACCCTAATCCCAACAGTGCCATACAGTCTCAACTATTATCCGATCGTTCTGAAATTTTCAGAAATGCTTTATGACTTAGGCATTAATATATATTCTGGAATTGGAATCATTATGGCATTTATTGTAGAAATTATAGGCAAACTTAGGGGGACCATATTAGGATCGAAAAAAATTGTTAATGCCACCTTTTGCATAGGCTCTATGGGCACCTATATACCAAATTTCATGGCTCTAGCACAAAAATGTTGACTCTTAAAACTAATGGAAAGGTTTTCTTTAAACACAGGAATACGATGGCATGTTGCTGCCCGGACAACAAACTCCGGTGACGCTGCTGAATGTCCTGGGCACGGCTAGAAATGTGCGCTATTGCATCGATCCGCTCAATCTGGGCAACAAGGAGATATTGTATTATTCGCAACGTGATCTCCAAATTGGCAGCGTGCTCAATGTGTACGGGCGAGCTGTGGTCATAACCGATATGGATCCGTTCACAAAACAATACTACCGGGATCATTACGGGATCGAGCAGTTTACGCCCATTCCCATGCCCACACGGTCGGACGTTTGTGCTCCGTATGATAAGTCGGGACGCATGCTGCCGCCTTATAATGGCTGGGGTAGCTATGAGGATTCCGCCGGAAATTGTATGTCCATTGTGATAAAGACGCCGAAATCTGACTTTAGGAAGTTCATTAAATTTGATCGTTATATACTCCGTTTCGGCGCCAAAATGCTCTCCACAATCAAGGAGAATTGCGATCGTATCTTTGTCATCAGCTACTACATGAGCGATGATACCATGCTGGTCCAGGAAATAGCGGTGCGTAATTCCGGTTTTCTGGGTGGAGAATTTATGAAACGAACCCGTGTCCTGATACCCGGCCAGGAGAAGTTCTCATGCAAACAGCCGCAGTATTATAGACCTTGTAATTTCTTCATTGGCGGCACCATGTCCATCAAGGACTTCATTTTCCATCTGGTCTCGGCGGATGAGTTTACGCTTATGTATATGGAGCACCATCCGGATCAATTCCCGCATACAAATGTCGATCTGATATTGGAGAAGGTGCGCAAAGCCATTGAGCCGCGCATGGCGGACTTTATCTCGACGTGTGTGCCGGATTGCACGGAACTCGAGAAGAAGATCGAGCAACGCACGATCTATGTATCCTTCGAGAGCCTTAAAGGGGCACTGGTCGCCCTCATGGGCACTGGTATATCCGATCATGAGATTATAACACTGTGTCGACGCTACTCCGGCGAACAGGCGCCACCGAATTCCTGTGCCCGGGACAAAGTGCTCGCTGCCGCCCATTTGGAGATCAAGCGTGCGTTGTGGAACGGCCGGGATGAGCTGATGGAGCACTTCCATCACATAAATCCCACGAATAAACCATTCATGCCCGAGTCACAGATACGTTCCACACTGCGCGGCTTCCGCATGCCCTTCAGCCTGGAGCTGATCGATAACATCCTCTCCGTGCTAAATCGCAACGAGTGCGATGACATCGAGGTCTGCGATCTGATGAACTTTATCGATGTCTCCTGCTTCAAGGGCTGCGACATGCCGCCCATCAACTACGCCTTCGAACTGTGCCCCAAACTGCCCTTCCAGTACAAGGGGCGTGTCGTCGACTTTGGCTGCCTGCTGAAGGCCCTCAATTTGCCCCTCAACCTACCCAGCACCAATCCGCCACCGCAAATAATCGGCGGGGAAGCCAGAATACTGCCACCCTCAGCCGACCCAGACAAATGCTGATTCCCTAGATCGATGGATGATCCCATTATTTGTTCCCCAACACATAATCATCATCATCATCTTGTTCCTTTTCGCTTTGCTTTAGAAAAACTGAAGAAGAAAACTGCTTTTATCCATGTTCATCTTCGCGCACGAATACACTTCCATCGAAATTTCTCGTACTGAAACCGTACACCTGCCCTGATCATCATCTACACGTGTATATTACGAGTAAAAATCCAAAAAAAAAAAATCTAAAAAAAATTTAATGCATTTCAAGCATATATTTTATAAAATACCAAAAAAAATTAACATAATAAAAAAGTATAGTTGTAACATCATAAGATATATTGTGTTCTTAAATATTCTGGAAAGTCTATTGTAACTGGGGAGTTCGGGATAGGGAGCTAAAACTTGAGGTATAGAATCATATATGTCAATGCTATTATAGATCTTATGTAGTTCAATCTGTACGTTCTTAAATTTCCAGGATTGCTTTTTAACACAATCATAGATATTTAATCTGAAATTCCAATCATTTGGATAAGAATCGTAGATTACACGAAGATCGTAATATGATGAAAAAACTTTGATGCCAAATTCTGTATCGTATCTCGGGGCACCGACATACCAAATTTCAAAGCTCTATCATTGTGGCAGTTATACACATTTCGTCACATTCCGGAAAAAATTGAGTGCTGTATCAAAATTTGGGAAAATTCCATTCTGCAGTTGGCCTACATTACAATCTTGGATCCGAAAGTTCTATAAAAAAAAAATGTTTTTCGATTATCGGGCGAATGCGTTGGGCATCCAAAAATTAAAACCAACTTGAACTGCAGTGAGTCAAAAAAATATCTCCGTTGAATCTCCATTTCAGGGTATATAAATGTGTATCAATCTTAGACTAAAAGATATTCCACTGTGCAATGCTTACTATGACTTATGACTTCTGATGCAGATCAAGAATCTATATACTTTATGTGGTATACCACAACCCCATATACTCATATTTTCCATTTTTCAAATGGACTCAAGCTATATCATTCCTAGAGTAAAAGATATTCCGCTGTGAAATCGGTACAGCTTTAAGTCCTGAGAGTACAAAGTTAGGATAAAACTTCCTTAACCCGGGGTGCTCGGTGGACCAGTGGATAGAGCACTGGGCCGCCGAACAAGAGGTGGGAGTTCGAGTCCCGCTCATGTCGATAGGCATGACCCTCCGAGGAAAAACCAGGTTGGGGCGTAGGATTTAAAATTTACCCACGTAAAAAAGTTCTTCAGTGAAGGAAGCTGAAATAATGGAAAACAGTGCTTCAGGCTTTGACCCCATAGGCTTGTTATAGGCATATAATAATAATAACCACTTAACCCGATTTCTTCCATATACAAAACACAGTTATTTTCTTCATTTTTATAAGTCTCTATTTATTAGAATTCTTGAAAATAGCATTTTGAGTTTGCACAAAAAAAAGGGGTATTAGAAGTTGATTTTTTTTTTTACTTTTTATACCCTGAACCCAATTGAAAATCGGTATGCAGGGTATAAAAGGTGTTTTTTTTTTATATATATGGTATGTATATATATATATATATATATATATATGGTGTATTGTTTTTGTTTTTTGGTAAATAAAAACTAAGGAATAAGAAAAAAGTATTTATAATTTGGGCTTGTTTTCAGCTTTGCTTCAAGTTTCAAGTTTCAAGTGATTTGCGTTTTCTTCTTGTTCTTTAGTCAAAAATGCAGCTAGAGTTTTATATAATTTGTATTGTATTTTTCGGTATTTTAGGCATACTTTTTATTGATATATCGTATTATAATTATATAGACGTATTGTAGATATATATATATATATGTATGTATATAATATGAAAAGTTGTGTAATTGTTGTGGTTGCCTTCAAAAATTGAAATTCATCTTGGGTTTTTCTCAATGTTTCTCTGATTAAAAATTGCAATATCCTCTCAAAGGTTGGTAAAGATAAGAGATGTTTCAAGCCAAAAATCGAATCGTTTAAGCTTAATAAGTACTTTACTTACAAATTAATTAAACATTAAAAACATTTAAAAAGTTCCAAAGAGAAAAGAAATTATACCAGTAGAGTTATAGGAAAAAGTTAGTTCCAAAAAAAAAAAAATAAAACACCATGAGATATGAATGTAAATGACGGTTATGATGAGGTGAGATAAACAAGTAGGGAGGATGGTGGAGGTGGAGGTGAATATAGACACTACAATCGAAAAGCTGAAGAGATTTGATTTAAGCATAAAAATCGTCAATTGTTGCCGTTTGGATGGTTGGTTGGTTGGGTTCAGATCGGGATCGGTTAGTTGTGGTTGAGGTTGGTTTCGCCTAGGCTGGCCTGGATGGTTGGTTGTTTGGGGGTTCTTTGAAGCTGTTACACGGAGCGCCATAACGAGTATGTGCATTTAATTTAAATTTTGTGTTTTATTGTTACAAATGGTTATAGTTTAATGTTGATGCTTATATGATGATTACAATCGAAATGTGAAGCGATTCATTGAAAGTGGAGCCAACCCAAGTTTGTTAATAATATTAATATTTTTGTTGTTCTTGTTGTTGGTGTTGTTCTTCTCTTCCTCTTCCTCTTCTTGTTGTTGTTGCTGTTGTTGTTGGTACTTCCTCGTTACACACTACTCGCTCGCTGCTGCTCCCGCTTGACGTTCGACACCATTTGCTGGCCAAGATCCCTCATCTTCCGTTGCCTTGGCTTAGATATCATCGATATCGATTTCCTCGCCTTCGTCGTCGTCCACAACATTCTTCCGAATTATATTTTGACTGGAAATACATGATTTATTGACGATACCACGATTACGATGATTCTCCTCGAGCTCATCATCATCATCATCTTCGTCTTCTTCCTCGGATGTGGACTCTTCTTCTTCGGCATCCTGCAGCCATTTCACAAATGGTCCAACTCTCTCGTGTATCTCGGTGGCAATCTTCTTGGACACATGCCGCTTGCTAACCTTTTGGGCCCAATCCAGTATCACCTTCTCATCGAGTATGTCCAGATCGTAGCACTTCTTGAAAATGCCAGCCACCTTGCTCATCAACATGCTCGTGTGCAGCTCGACGGTCTGCTCAATGCCGCCGATCAAATAGCGCTGGGCCTTCGGATTGTTATGGGTGAAACGTAGCAATAGAACGCGATTTTTGACCAAATCATTGATAATATTCTCGGTGAAGAGCAATTCGGCCAGCACCAGCGGAGCCTTATTGACAATATCCAGACGTTCGGCTTCGATCAGCAGTTCCTTCTGTGTGGCCACCTCAAGCAGTACCTTATTATCGCGCTTGCACTTGACGAGCTCATAGAAGATATCGATGCGCTCCTTCTCAGTTTTGTCATAATCATCCGAAATGGTCATGCCCTTGGCACCATCGGTCAAATCTTGCAAACGTGCGCGTATAGCCTCCTGCAAAAGGATGTAGGATATTAGAGGAAGAATTCAAGATTGAAGTATAAAGATGCTGTGTACTGTACCTTGGATACATCAACGCTCCAGCCGCCATCATCATCATCGTCGGTCAGACTCTTCTCCGGGATTGCAGCACTAATTTCCGCCTCAGTTTGGCTGGCATGATTGGTGCCATTACCGCCATCGGATTCGCCGCCAGAATTGTTGGCCATCGAATTATTGGAAATGGAACCATCCGAATTCTCATTCTTTTGCTTTTGCACACGCTTCGAGCGCTTGCCCTCGGTCAGCGAGGAGCCCTGCACGGCCGGATTCTGCGATGGCGGATTCTTCACGATGTAAGTGTTCACCTTATGATTGACCTTGAGCAGGCCATGGAAACCGCAGGCCTTGCAGGATTGCGAAATCGTTTGATTTTTGGCCGAAACGGTTAGATTGGTCTCCGGATTATCGCATTCCGGGCATAGAACAAATTTACGTATGAAACCATCCAGTAGATCCTGCAGCTTATTCACATCATGCGAGCCATTCACAATGAAACGTTCATTCTAAAGGTGGGGAATAAAAGATGGTTTAAGCTCAACTTATGTAGGGATAGGTTGTGGAGTCTTACCTTATGATCGAACTGCGTTTGAGCACCCAACTCACAGCCAAAGTACTTGGTTGGATAAGTGGCAGGACGTCCAATGGCCCTGGCAACTTCGGCCATATTGACCAGAACGGTCTTGATGCCGTTTCCTTTACCCTCAACCTTGGCCTGTAGCCGTGGCATTTTATAGCGATAGAAGATATCCGTAACACTACGGTTGACATTTACGGTAGCCATGTTGTAGCTGTTCTTGTTCTTGTTCTTGTTCTTACTCTTTCCTTTTTAGATAAACGATTAATTGATGGATTAATCCTGGGTATTATTTTGATTCGTGTGTTTTTCTTGTTGTTGTTGCAATCGGTTTCCGCTCTTGGGATTTCTGGACTTTTGACCTATTTTGTGCTACGGCTCTGGATCTGGCGCTGACGCAGGTTCAGGCACAGTTTCTTCAGTATTGTGTGAAGTGTGTGTGTGGGGGGACTGTGGTTTGATTTTATAAATATCTTTTTTGATATATATAATATATATATGTTTTTTGTTTCGGGGGGGAAAAGGTATTGCTATCGGCTAGTTCCAATTGTCTATGGCGGTTTGTGCGGTTGGCAGCGCCAATTTGCTCAGTTTTACGGCTATTTTGCAGTTTATGGATTGCCCTTCGTTTCCGTTCATTAAATTTGCTTTTTTATAGGGTATATCTCAACTTAGCGTTGCTCGATCTGATGAACTGAGCGAATCTATTGGTAAAAACCCTTCTTTACTTCTCTTTAGCAGATCAATTGCCGTTCGTGCCGTTTATTTGCCGTTCGCCGATTTGATATCGGATATCGACTATAGATTTGAATCTAGCTTTATGTTCACTGGGCATCGACTCTTCCTGCATAAAGTGGCAATAATTGCGGTATTCCGTTGTGTCAGTTATTTGGCCCAACTGCCGGTAGTTGGTGCTGTTGGAGCTGGTGTTGGTTATCTTGAGGTTCCACGTCTTAAGCTTCGGGGGCTGTCGGTTGATCTCTCTCTCTCTCTATCTGCTTATGGGACTCTCGAGTTCCTCTTGCTGTTACACTTGCTGCTCTTCTTCTTTTTCTCCTTCTTCTTATTGTTGTTGTTGTTGTTGTTGTGGATGATGTTGATGTTGCACTTTTCCAATCTTCCGGTTTTCCTTTGTAGTGTGGACTGTACTGTAGTTTAATATGTTCTCTATTTAACTGGCATAGTCTTAACTATTGGTGTTTTTTCTTCTTTTTTTTTTTGTAAATTTTTTGGTTTTAGAATTTTTTTGATTTTTTTTTTTTAATTTAGTAAAAAACTATTCTCGAACGGTACAATGGTTGGCTCACGTGTACCTGAACGGCTGTAACTTCCGATGTCTGTTACTTGAAGTCCTGAAAGAGTTGGAAGAAAAGAGAGGACAGGATTATCTTCAGCTCGTTTTTAACCAATTTTATACTCTTTTTCTTTTTCTTTTTTCGGGCCTAAAAATGGAGACCCGTTGACATCTCTAGTTCTAAATACCAAATATATAATTGTTTGGGACCATTGAAAAAACAAGTTCTTAAGGAGTTTTGGAATGGAATTGTGTATTATGACGATGTGCTTCAACGTGATAAAACGATCAATCGGATCGGTCCAAAGATGAACAATTCGATTGAAGTAGACAAGAAAGAGGTACTGTCGTATCCCGATAATTCGAGATGCCAAGGGGGTTGAAATATTTTTCGATTTGACCAGTTTTGTATTAATAGGGTCAGGGTACCAGAAATTTATTCGAATCATCCCGATTTTCGATTACGCGGGGGACAAATTGTCGGGATACGACTGTATAAGAATTGGAAAATAGTACGGGGACCGAAACAATTGACGAACCTTGCTTCCAAAGCTAAGAAATATACATCATATACCAGGATCTGGAGCCCTTGCATGCTCTGACTACAATCAATGTTCTAGGGGGACCTCGGTGGACCCGGATATAGCACTAGAGCACCAAACAAGAGGTGCAAGTTCGAGTCCCGCTCATGTCGATAGGCATGACA
Source organism: Phorticella flavipennis (assembly GCA_037040045.1). Taxonomy (NCBI): domain Eukaryota; kingdom Metazoa; phylum Arthropoda; class Insecta; order Diptera; family Drosophilidae; genus Phorticella; species Phorticella flavipennis. The sequence continues at coordinate 21,605 of JBANCY010000285.1, read as the reverse complement.
ATTCTAGAAAAACTAGGTTATGGCGTAGGATTTCAAATCCAGCCACGTAAAAAAAAACTTTTCAGTGAAGGAAGCAGAAATAAAGACAAATAGTGCTTCAGGCTTTGACCCGATAGGAGTTTTATGGCCATATAATAATAAATAATCAAGTTCTATGGAAGGAGAAACTTGGTTGAGGTGTGAAGGAAGCAGAAAGAGAAGTAAATAGTGCTTACACTACTTTTCCAGGGAATACACCAAATTATTTGTTCAAATTTAGTTTTTGCTGTTAAGCGCAAACAGAATTTATGCTACTAACAGAGCTCTGTTAGCCTTCAAGAATTAACATATGCTGACACTGTTAATGGGAATTTTTATACCCTGATTCCTCATATGAAAATCGGAATGGGTAGAAATAGTTTTAGGTAGACCACAAAGTATATATATTCTTGACCAGCATCCGGCTATTGATGATCGATGTGTCCGTCTGTATGAACGCATCGATCTTAGAGATTCCAAACTTGGAATAAACATTAACTATACGATAAAATTATCATAACTTTTGCATTTGCAAAGTTATCGGGCTCACACTTGGAATGTAGGGTTCTGAATATAAAAGACAGAACGAAAAAAGTATGATACACCCCCCTTTATTTTCCCGGTTAGTCACAAAATGTGTAGAATAAGCAAACATTTTATAATAGTCTTGAAATTTGGTATGTACGTGTTCACTATCTATTGAAGACTATGTCATAAAGTTATACTGAAACTTTCAGAACGTTGGGAACATAAAGTCATTTGCAGAATAATGTTAAAGGTCAACTAGTCAGGTGTACGACGGGTCTTTAAATTGTGTGTCAATTAACTAAAATGTAGCACAGAAAAGTCCAACAAAAGCAAGCACTGGGGATTAATTAGTACACCGCGACGACGATTGTTCCCACGCATATGGAAATTTATACTCCCCTCTGCCCCTCCCCGGGCACCGACAACATTTGGTTCGCATGTGTGAATTAATCGATAATATGTGACCTCCATTTACTATCTGTACTAACTATACACCAGGGAGAGAGGGTGGACTTTTAAATTTCTAGCTTTGACTGGTATAATGAAAGGCCCAAAAGACCATGATGGGATATAGATGGGATTTACGTACCGATGACTTATAGTTCGCCTCTTTGAATTCATGCACAGTTCGAAGCTTTTACTCCGTTTTTGTGGAATTGGAGGTGCGCCTTTTTTTGCTGGTGTTTCTGTAATACAAGATTTTCGAGTTATAGTTATAAGATATATATAGAACTTAGAAGATCTTAAATATATGGTATACGGTACTTCTAGGCTAACTAACTTAAGCTTACCCACATAGGCATACAGCGATCAGAACGGTGCATAGCAAGTGACCCACTTCGATACAGTTAGAAGACACTGAACTGAATAATTTGATCTTGAAATTTGGATTTTTTTTTGTTTTTTTTTTTTTGTTCTCTGTTTAGCTATGGTGGCGGAATGGAATGGGTTGGATGGGTGTGGGGATGATGGTTGGTGCTATTGTGATTGTGTTGTTGGTTGGGTGGGTAGATGGATGGTGGTCGGTGATGGTGTTGGTGATGATGGTGATTGTGGGTTAGTTGGTTGGGGCTAGAACGATCGATAGCTTGCTCGCTCTGACGCCTGCCTTTCAATGACGCCTCATCGAGAGCTTAAAGAACAGCAAGCATCGGCTCTCTTCTTTTGATACGTAGTAATTTTGAACCAAAGTTTAACCAGAAATTAGACCACATCAAAAATGTTGGGTAACGTGACGCGACTTATTTCGAAATATATATAGAAATTATATTACAAATTATCTTGAATCCACGGTCAATTTATATTGCTTTTGCATTTCTTGTTCGTTAACGGGAAAGAGAGACAGAGAAGTTTATGCCAGTCACTGTAAATTTAAGATTTACAACACTGAGAATTTCGCTAGATATATATCGAATTAATTTCGAATTTAATGCCTGGACTGAGATTTGTATTGCTCATTATCACCCAAGCCTGACAGCTAAATCAATGTAATATATAATTTTTAAAACACAACTGAATGTAGAAGTCATTTATTCAAAATATAGACGAGAACTGATTCTCGTCGAATCGACATGAATCGACCCAAAATGATTTTGACATTTCTCTCTCGGAAGTATTGATTGTGAACTAAACTCAGGTTTCTCTCGAAAACATTCGATTATAAACTAAACTGAGTGTAAAACTCGAGACTAATTGATCTAAATGTATATTGAAGGCATTCAGTAATAGATCGGAGTAGTTTAAGAAATTCAATTAAAATTATTTCTATCGAAGTTTCGATAACACAAGTTGAACAAACTTGAGCTAGGCTGAATAATCGATAAAAATCGATAACTGAGCGAACAAATCATATAATATATAGCTCTTTTTGATATCCAACTGTTAGTTATGAACTAAAGCAAAATTTTGATTATGGTCTCTCTATTAAAAAAAATGCAAAAATGAGACGACAGAATATAAGCCTCAAAATAGGGAAGGGACAGAAAAAGTCATGAAAGGAACATTATAATATTATTAAACATCGTTGAAACTATGCGATTTTAAAAAATTTCGCTGACTTTTAATACCCGAATTATTATTGTCTTCAGATTCTTCCCCGAAAGGGGGACTGGCCTCTAAACTTGACTAGGTGAACGGTTTTGTATTGCGAAAAAATGGTCAAAAATTTAATGGCAATAATTTAAAACAGCCCTATAACATTATTTAAGAATTTCTATCGAAAACAGATTAGATCTACGAATAGGGAAACGTTTTACATTGTTTTCCGACTGAAGCACTTAAGAGCCGGATAGGTCCTAGCGCACAAAAGCTAAGTAGGCAACACTGTTATCAGACTTCTTACCGGATTTTGAAATAGAACACAACTAACCATTAACCAAGGTACGATTTGAAGATTTGAACCCCATAACAACTCCATCGGGACAAAGCCTGAAGCACTATTTGCCTTTATTTCTGCTTCCTTCACTGAAGAGCCTTTTTTTAACGTGGCTGGATTTAAAATACAACGCCACAACCTAGTTTTTCTAGAGGGGTCATGCCTATATCGACATGAACGGGGCTCGAACCCACGACCTCTTGTTTGGCGGGACAGTGCGCTATCTCTGCTGGCAGTCTGTTAATGTTATCGCAAAGCAAAACCGCTTCGAGTCGAAGGATCACAATGTAATTAACAGCATTTGCCAGTCTGTTAACACACCACTGACAGCGCCAGCGCGAGTGAGATTCTTGGCAATCGGTTAACAGTAGGACACAAGCATACTGTTAAGAGGCAGAGACAGACAGAGATCAATTGCTGTTAGCTAACAGTTGGAGGCGACATAGGCTTCAAAGGAAGTTCTTGGCAATCGGTTAACAGTAGGACACATGCATACTGTTAAGAGGCAGAGACAGACAGAGATCAATTGCTGTTGGCTAACAGTTGAATAACAGATTTGAGCGCTGCATTTAGTGTTTGATCGTTTGGTCCGGGAATTGTTTGATTTACTGTTTTGGAAAAGCTAAAAACTCACCGCTGAGGTCATAGGTAATGGCCACAGTATGTCGCTGGTTGGTTAAATCGCACAGCATATGATGCAGCTCGCTTTTTTTGTTCGTTGTCAGCGGAAACAGTTGAACGAGGGCCGACAGAAATTTCTGTAATTTCTGCTCAAATGGCAATGTTAATGGCAACGGCAACGGTAACGTCAGTGTTAACGGCGTCAGGTTGCTGTTATACTTGTTCGTCGTCTTCTTATTGTTGTTGTTTTTGCTTATTGTTGTTTTCACGTTTTCTGGCACACGCACAGCGCTTAACAGAATGTTATTAACAGTGAATGTCACTGTTACTTCAGTTGGATAGATGTTGTTGTTGTTGCTGTTGTTGGGCTTTTCTGTTATTTGCGTTTTGTTCTTTTTTTGTTGCGCCAGCGATTTCGACTTGTAATTGTTGTTAATGCTGTTGTTGTTGTTGTTGTGGTGGTGGTTGTTGTTGTTGTTGTTGCAGCAACACAGTTGCAAGTTGCAACGAGTTGACATAAATTGTTATTGTGTTTTGCAGCCCCGCGAAGAGGCAACAAAAAATCGCAAAAATAACAACGACAAAGCGTATCGAGCATTAAAAAACGGTTCAATGCACAATTATGGTCGAAATTCCCGTTTCAATTGGGCGAAAAAATGTAAATTTAAAAAGAAAATTTGAAAAATATTTGCCAATTTTTCGGGTTAGGATGGGATTGGGGGGGTTTAGCAGCGCGCACAAACTGAATACTAGCTAGCTGTAGGGAGGGGGAGGAGTTATAACTGTTATACATATAACATATAACATTGAAATACTCAACAGTTTTTTGGGCTCTTTCAAAAAGACAAAAAAACGTTTTCTAAATCGCAATGGAAATGGAGGAGACAAATGCAGTGCTGTTGCTGGTTCTTCTGCTTCTTCTTCTTCTTCTTCTTTTTAACATTTGCTCTGTTTCTCTTATTATTGCTGTTTATCGATTGCGCTTGGTCTATCGGTTGCAGTTGATTATTAATCGCTTATTGATGGCGCCGCCGTTTCTGCTCGTGTTATTTTAATTTTTTTCTTATTTTTTTTTGTGAACTATTTGGGTTTTTTTTTACATTGAAAAAAATATATACATATATCTAGATATATAACAAATAGAAAAATTGTTACTATGCAAATTTTGATTGAGTGAAAAACGTAGGAAAACTATGTAAAAAAAAAAAAAAGGAAAACAAAAGGAAAGTTAGAACTAGGCAAACTGAACTGTGGAAAACGAGACACAGCGCAATTACAGGGTATTTGTGAAGTCGAGTTGCGTTTAGAGAGACAACAACAACAGCAATATATGCGAGTCGAGTCGAGTCAGCGTTTATATACATATAGTTAGATATATGGTATATATATATATCTATTATATATGTATTATGGGCGAACAAACACGCACGCACACACACACACACACACACAGACACACACACGTGTGTGTGGAAATCCAATAATTACAATGCCAATTTGGCAACCTGGTTTTTCCTTTTCTTTGGTCTATATTTCCTTTGTGTGTGTGTGTGTGTGTGTGTGTTGTGCGGAAAATCGTAGAAAAACTTTTGAAGTTGTATCGTTAATACATTTTCCACTTTTGGCCTCTTTTTTTCGCTTTGATTTCCACACACAGCGTGGAAATTTTCTTTTCTTTTTTCTTCTTTCTTTCACGTTTCGTCGAGTTATCCAAGTCGAGAGGTGGAAATTTCGGTTGTCGCGGAAAACTTGCGTTGTGCTCAACGTTGACGAATAAACTGAAACGCGACGATGCTCAGAAAATGAGTCCTAGCACAGGACATATCCTGGTCCTTTCACGCACTCTCTTCCTCTCTCCCCCGCCACACTTTCCCTCTCTTTCTAACACTCTTTTGGTCTCTTTCTCTCGCCTGGGCAAGACTGGCCTGGCCTGCCGCATACGGCGCATGTCCTGCACTCCTGCTTGCAACAACAACAACAAAAACAGATGTTTCCTCCTACTCCCCAAACCCCCCCATTTCCCCCCATGACCATGCCACAGCATGCAGTTTTGGGGTCAACTCCGTAGCATATGTTTTTTGAAGTCAAAATTTTGACCAACTTTAAAACAAGGCTTTTTATGCTTGCACCTCCAGGTTCCTTGCTATTTCCTCCAAGAAAAAAGCCCTTTTCCTAAGTTCTGTTCCCAAATCAAAACTATAACTCTTGCTGCAGTTCCATGCACTTGGCAAAACTATGGGAGAAAGAGAGCAGCGCGCAGGCGCTGTGCGAAAGAGAGCGCAACACTCTGGCTGCCAAACAGCTGAGAGCAGGATAAATTAGCATAAGGTGGGCATGTCTGAGGCAGGATAACAGTGTCCAGTGGTACCACAAGAGATGAGCACAAGTCCTATCAATTCGTAGGGACAGAAGAGAGCGCAGAGCGTACGGAGATGGGTATATTGTTTACGTTTAACGTTAGGGCGCTCTCAATCAATATATCGATAACAATGTTAAGCAAAATCATGTTATCGATGTACGAAAATTTAAAATTCACATAAGAATGTTACTGTTAAATTCGTCCTTCAACGATGAAACAACAACCCACTGACCTAAGACAATTTTGATTTACTTAACACAACACGCTTAAGATTTTATACTCTTTTGACTTTGCGATCCAAATTCTATATAGAATTAAGAATACAAACAATTCAGGGCAATAGCTTTTTATGGCAACTATATGCTATAAACGTCTGATTCTTATGAAATTTGGTCGAGCGACGGATAGTAACAAATCTTAAGAGTGTGCGATTTTTAAATGTAATAGTTTGAAAAACATGGAAAATATGGGAAACTACGACTTTTGGTTATATGACAGATATAGTGGCCCGATTCCAAACACGACGCTACCTTCTTCGAAGACTAAAATCGCTTAATCGCAGAGCGACGTTCGTATTGAGGCTAATGTGAAATCGACAATCTTCTCTAGACTTGGAGATATGATATCCAATTCTGGGTGGGTCTAACACAAGACGGATGAACGGAGCAGATTGATACACTAGAAACATCACGTTTCATGGAGATCTCAGAATGGATACCATTGATACCCAAGTGAGTGCCGCGGCCCCCTTGAAAACTTTTCGATTACAATCCAAGCAGGTCTGAATTGTTATAAAAATTAAAAATCGGCACCGGTGGATCAAGGAGAAACTAGGTTGTGGCGTACGATTTAAAATGCACCTATGTAAAAAATCTTCAGTGAGGGAAGCAGAAAGAGAAAGGCAAAGAGTGCTACAGGCTGTCACCTGATAGGATTGTTATGGCCATATAATAATAATAATAATAATAACATTTTTGAATCAATACAATAAAATACCATCTGATGAAGGTTTATCAATGGAGAAACCCTAACCTTCATTACCAGCAAATGCCTCTAACGTCGTATGTAATTGAAGAAATATGAATCCAGTAAACATATTGCAAGATCTCATATATCAAAAGCAGAAGGTAAACAAAATCAATGAATAAAAAATTCCTAAGCGAAAAACGATAAGTTCCATCCATTATGGGATATATATGTGTGTAATTGAACAACTGGCGAATTAGCCAAACGAATGTGATAAATGACACTCGATGAATTCCATGAGGCGGCTTTTAAAATGTAATTACAATCGTGTCATATAATACCATACTATATTGGAAAGCATTCTGTTCCATAAAAAAGAAAGAGAGGGCAAGGAAATGTATAGTACTATATATAGTACGTAACTGCAGTACGATAACAATGAATCAAATTGAAGGCGACAAAGAATGTTTTGATTCAATATATAGAACTCATTCGGAAAGAGTTGGGAGGGGCTAGCGGAATAGTGGAAAAATGCAACCACAACAAGGTCTGATTGATTACAAGGAAATGTGTTCGTGGTATTGTGTTATTCGTAATGCATATAAGGTATGCTTTAACCCTTTGTTGGGACACACACACAGACAAACACCCCATAGATATAGATATTGTCAATGGAATGTAAAGAAAAGTCTGTTGCATTATGTGATAAGAGTGAGAGAACAACAGGTGGTTATGGAAATTTGTAATGAAAAGAAAGAAACAAAGAAGGGCAAAAGATATAAAACTAATTGATTATGAAACTAAAAAAAGGTTTTCCAAAACTTTTCTAGTATATAAAAATAGTATGGAAAACAGATTTATTTAAAGTTCCGCCTAATTTGACTAGATTTTCCTATTTATAGCGAATGATTTGGCTGGTGAATAATTTGCCTGAAAAGTTGTTTCGAAAATCAGAAGTGCCAGATTTTTACCAATAGGAACAAGGATTTCTAGGGGAGAGGTATGGGGAAATTACCACCAGAATGGTAACATAAATCGGATAATGCCAACTATAGCAGATAAAGCCTACAATTTGAAACAAAAATAATGGATTACTTTTTACTTGACCTAATATAAATATTCAACTATTGTTGCCAATTGTGTCAAATTCAAATATTGCCAACGCAGCAACTACTAAATGATATTGCCAACGCTTCAAAAGATGCCATTTTGAACAACTATTGCCAACTGTGCTAAAAGGATATTGCCAACACTTCCAATGGCATTGCCAATTCCGCTAAAGTACATGGCCAACGCAATTAAACAATAATAGTTATTTTTGGTTAAATAAAGAAGATAAAAATATTTAAGAACTATTGCCAATTTGAACTAAATGATATTGCCAACGCTTCGAATGGTATGACACTATTATTGCCAACGCTTCAAATTGCATGCCATTTTTAACAGCTATTGGCAACTGTGCAAAAAGGATATTGCCAACTTTTCAAATGGCATAATTTCCATTTTTGGATAACGATTTAGCATATTAATTTCTAACAGTTATTGACACTACGCTAAACGATATTGCCAACGCATCAAATGGTATGACATTATTATTGCCAATTTCTGCTAAAACTATCTTGCCAATGCTTTAAAGGGCCCCATAAACAGCTATTGCCAATTCTGGTAAAGGATATTATTGCCATCGCTAAAAATGGCATTGGCAATTCTGTTAAAGGATATTGCCAACGCTGCAATTGTGCCATGCGCTTAACATACGGTTAACAGCGGCTTGCAAAATGCAACAGAGCCACAGCCACCACAAAGGCGAAACCAAAACCACGAAAACAAAGCAAAATGTCAAATATTTTATTGTATTGTCTTGTTACCAATGCCATAAACTGGTTTTAAACTTTTACTGTTTGGCAAACAGGTAAAAAAAAAACAAAATTGAAACTGAATCGCATCGCAGACATGCGCGGAGGAGATCCATGATATGATTTACATATGTAAATAAATTGATTGTCAAATAACAGAGCAATTTTCAGAGTACTAGAAAATGCTGTCGTCGTGTCGTGTCGTGTTATGTTATTTATTTATTTATATATGTATATATGTATGTATGTTAATCGGTTACGGCATGCGCACATGTACATACATACACCTATCTATCTATATGTATGTGTGTGTCTGTATATAAGCGAAAAGAGAAAGAAAATGAGTACAAAGAGAATGATAATGATATTGCGACTCGTACATGATCTTCAATTGCTTACGTGAAAAATAACGAAAAAAAACTGGAAAAAATCACAAATTGTGCTTACTCATTATGAAAATTAACAGATATGAAAGAAAATAGACGATATATATATATCCCATTACAGCGGCGCGCAGAACTATTGGAACAGCACGATTTAGGAACTCAGGAACTGATTTTTTGAGGAACCGAGGAGACAGTTTTAGAAATCAAAAATGATTCTGGGCTATTATTACAGTCGAACTTCCCTATAATGAATCTTGACGATACCAGAAAATCACTTCATTATATAGAAATTATATTTAAATTGGAACGAATAAGTTGTGTTTGAAATCAATTTATAATAGGAAGAGCTTCCTTGTATAGAAGTTCACTATAGAGAAGTTGTCATCGAGTCAAAGCCTGAAGCATTATTTTCCTTTATTTCGGCTTCCTTCACTGAAGAACTTTTTATTACGTGGTTGGATTTCAAATCCTACGCCACAACCTAGTTTTTTCTAGGATGGTCATGCCTATAGACATGAGCGAGACTCGAACTCGCACCTCTTGTTTGCCGGGACAGTGCGCTATCCACTGGTCCACTGAGGCCCCTTGATTCTGGGTTTAAGTATTAAATTTCAAAGTAAATTCACTTCATTTCATTTCAATATATATTATTATATTGCCATAACAAGCCTATCGGGTCACAACCTGAATCACTATTATTCTTTATAACTGCTTTTCTGGGAGGATTTCAAATCCTACACTACACAACATAGTTTTTCCTTAGGAGGTTCATGCTCTCTACATGAGTGAGGCTCGAACCCACGACCATTTGTTTGGCGGGACAGTGAGCTATCCACTGGTCCATCGAGGCCCTTTTATATATCCAACTAGACATTATATTTTACGGTTTCAATTTTTAAGAAGTAATTCCGGTTTATAGCACATACAGATAGATACCAGATTTTGCCAGGTTTATGGCCTTTAAGAAAAACCTCCAGATTTTTAATTAATCAATATCGATAAATTTTTGACCAAAAACATATCGTCAAATACAATAGGTTAGGTGTTGGACAGTTCGTCCTAAGGTGTTCTTATTGATACCGTATTAAAGAATGTATTTATTATTTCCTTTTTCTCGGGATCGTAAATTTTAACTCAAGAAAAATTTATAAATAATTTTTTCTGAACACAGCAAACACAGTACAGTTAAAGAAAGAACTCTTTACCCCTAGGGACTGACTTAGTAACTGACTAAAGTACAAAAGTAACTGGAATTTTTCACAATAGTTTCAGCTGAAAATCTGAAGTTTTCACAGAAACTTTTGCGTATGACGTAAGTTTGCACTTTGTGGGTTTTTTTTTTTAGATATTCCAACACAAGGGGGGAGGGAAATTATAATGCGTTTAAAATGAAGCTCATTAAAAAAGAACTTAAATATATTTAGCTCAATTTGGAAAATCCTTTGCAAAAAGTGTGTAATTAATTTTCCATAACTCTCTAACTATCTATATATTTTTCAGAGTGGTATAATAAGGTTGTTATATATACACCGCGGCACACCTTAAGATAATGTTCAATGCCATAAAAAGCTATTAATCAAAGACACTGGTGAAATTATAAAAGTTTCTAGAAAATGCTAACAAGTGTGTAGGAAATTTCCAGATATTCTAGAAGTTGCCACAGTATTTTCGAATTATACCAAACCACCAACTGAGCTTAGATCTTCCAATTAAGCATAACTTAAGTAATGTTCTTAAATATGATGTATAAAAACTTAACTCAGAGCTTGCCCCGAGTCAAGCCGACATATATCCAACTATACTTATATGTAATTTGTATAACAGAATGCATCTCGTGCCTGGTACTTACCACTTAATCTTTCAAAAGTCATATAAGATATTATGTTTCCCCTGCTTGGGGTGCGCAATGCAATCTCACGAATTAGATGATAAGGGGAATCGTATGAACCAAATATCTACTTCAAGGCCCTCTGAGTTCTCAGTGGATGTTGTTGTTGCTGTTGTTGTTCCCTCTGCAGCTGCTTGTATGTTTTTTTTTTTTAGTTATTGGATGAAATCAAAAAATATATACACGAGGGTGAATTAATAAGTTCCCAAAATTGCAATAAAAACGTAAGTTTAAAATAAGTTTTTTTTTTTTTAATTTTTAAGATAGTACACATTTTAGTTATATACATTTTTCCGAAAAAAATGGATGTTCTCAAAGTTCTCAAAATACTTTTTTATCTGCAATATAATTTCATGGCTTGAGCTGAATTTTTTGCTCCTTTAGATATATAAGGAAACCAAACAAATCATAGGTTGGCAGATCTGGCAAGTATGTTGGATGTGTCCAAAACATGATGGTGATAGTCCCTACTTTTTCCGCAAGAAATTCATTAAAAATGTGCTTTTTTCATTCCAAAAAACTATAATCATAAGTTTTCTAGCGAATCGGAGGATTTCTTCGGTCAACAAATGCTTATCAAAAATTGATCTATGACCAGTTTTTAAACTCGTATCCTTCAGTTGGTTATGGAAGGTGAAGTGTGTCCGTAAGAAAAAACTCATATTTACTCGAAGATTCGTTAAAGTATTTTCTATTTTTATGGTGAAAGAGATCTCCCAGCATGAACTATTGAACCAATCTCTTTAAAATTTGGTAGTTTTTACGGGGAAAGAGATCTCCTTTTGTTAATTTTTTCCACGGGAGAAAGAAATCTCCCTAAATGAACTTATTGAATGAATCTTCTTTAAATTTGATAGTTTTAATGGAGAAAGAGATAAGATTTGGTAGTTTTACGGCGATATCAAAAACTATCAAAATGACCTATTGAAAGAAACTCCATAAAATTTGGTATTTTTTACGGGGAAAGAGAGCTATAAAAATGAACTATTGAAGAAATCTACTTAAAATTTGGTAGTTTTTATGGGTAAAGAGATATCCCGAAATTGAATATTGAGTGAATCTTCTTAAGATTTGGTGGTTTTACGGCGAAATTAAAAACTACAAAAATGAACTATCGAAGGAATCTCCTTAGAATTGGGAAGTTTTACGGGAAAAAGAGACTTTCCACAATGAACTATTGAAAGAATCTCATTGATATATTTTTGGGGGGAAAGAGAGCAATAAAAATGAACTATTGAAAGGGAAAGAGATCTGCAGAAATGAACTATGGAAAGAGTCTTCCTAAAATTTTGTAGTTTTTACGGGAAAAGATATCTCTTAAAATGAACTATTGATGGAATCTCCTTAAAATTTGATATATTTTTCGGAGAAAGAGAGCTATAAACGAATTTCCTTAAAACTCGGTATTCTTTTTACGGAGAAAGTGATCTGCAGAAGTGAACAAGGGAAAGAATCTTCCTGAAAATTTGGTAGTAGATCCCTGAAGATCTATAGTAAAGCGCCCTCCCCACGTCAAACTTGTGTACTTATTGATTGACCCTCGTATAGATATGTCTTTATATATATATAGAAATATATGTATATATTTACATATAACCGTAACGGATTCTTATTATATGTTTTCCTTTCGATTTGCTTTGCTTTGTTTTTTTTTTTTTGCCACCTGAGAATTTCGCGCAACTGTAAAAAATCGCTTTGGGTTCTGCGATGGCCGCTGGCAACGCCAAACCACGCGAATTGCAATTAAATTGTTGTTGTTGTTAATATTACTTTTGCAGCTGATGCAAGAACTCTGCAATTAAATATATATAAACATATATATATGTATGCAAAATAATAGTAGTACATAAGCAGTATATAGCATTTGCATGAATGTTAAGTTAACAGCAGGAGAATCAGGAGCTGTAACAGCAGCTGTTACTGTTAACAGTTGACATGGGTGAAAAATAGATATACATTATATATGTATGTGTGGGTATATATATATATATATATATACCTAATTGCATGTATGTACATGACGTTGTTGCTGTTGTTGTGTTGTGAAAATGATATGAAACGTGCGCAGTACACTAAAAATACATAATCGTTTAGGGTATTCCCGTGTGTGTGTGTGTGTGTGTAATCCTTATGTATATCACTAACTTGGCAGTAATTTATGTACTATTTACATACAAGCACATATATATGCACATATATGATATATAGACATATATATGTATGTATATTGCCAGCAATGCACGTAATTATCTGCTTTTTTTACGGACGAACGGACAGACACACACACACGAACACACACACACACATGCACATGCAGCCACGCCATTTAGTCTTTATTTTATACATATATACTTATATATAATATATTTTTTGAGGTTGTGTCTACACAAGTCTCACCGATTTTTACCTTTTTTTTTCTTTAAAAACGCAAATTGCTCGGAATTATCGAATTCACAAATTTTATTGAATTTTAATTTGATAAACAAATATTCAAAGCGATTTGGGTTGAAGATTTTCTTGCGTAGAAACGACCACAACTGTTGTTCACTCAATAGTGATGTAAGAAAGTATTTATCGATAAGTGGTCATAAGTCAGCGACTGCTGCCAACTGTTGCAATTACCAATTACCGATAAGCGCATTGCAACAAGTTGGCAACGCCAAAAATTATAAATAAATCAACGATTCGTAACGTTTTTTATTAAAATATTTTTTATATTTTTGAATTTGTATAATTATTAACTTATATATGCTTAATAACTTTTAAAAACATTTTGAACTTGCAATCAGCAAAGCAAAAATTATTATATTATTATATATATAATATATGTATTAATATATATATATTAATAACTCTTAAAAATAAATAAACAATAATAAATTATAAAATAACTTTAGACAAAAAAATTTCAAAAATTTAATCATATAATATTTTTATATTTGTAAAACAAACAACATTTATTGATGTTATTAAGTATTTTCTGCATTTATATTAAATTTGAAAAATTATTGGATTTATTTGTACAATTTTTAACTTTTAAATCAAAATTTCTTTAAATTTGCAAAATTATTGAATTTATTTGCACAATTTTTAACACTTTTAAAAACATTATAAATTTGTTTTGATTTAAATAAAAATTTATATTTAAACAGTGAAAATATAAAATACTTTTAAAATTAATAAATAAAAGTAAATAATAACTACAATTTTTAAAGATTTTTTCGTTTTTATTAAGCTTACATAATTATTAACTTATTTGTAAAATATTCCATAAATTTTAAAAACATTTTGAATTTGTGTGCCATCGCGCACACAGGTGCTTTTGTTAACTATCGATATACTAAGTTCATATCGATTAGTTCGTACTGTGATTTTGGTTGTGTGCCATCGCGCTATCGTGCATCAAGTGCTTTTGTTTACCTATCGATATGCAAAGCTTATATCGATTAGTTCGTGCTGTGGTCTTGCGGCGTGTTGTCATATGGTTTAAATAAATATATTATATTTTTCATTGAATTCAAAGTTATTTACATTAATACAAGGTTCCAGCGCAATGCCTAAGGAACAGTTTCGCGCCTCGGCGCTGAACAAGAAAATGTAAGTATCCGACAATGACTGTCACATCCCATATACCGTGCAGATTTGTAATTTTGGCCTTTTTGCGGGCTCCGGCGCCACTTGCAGCTCACATGTGCAGTTCGGGATCAGCGGCGCCGACGAGATTCAGCAGGAGTCGCTGGTGCGGATTATATCGAAGAACCTGTACCAGGCCCAGCGGCAACCGGTGCCCTACGGCGTACTCGATCGTCGCATGGGCATTAGCACCAAGGATGCGTTGTGCGAAACATGTGGTCAGGGCTTGAACGAGTGCATTGGTCACTTTGGCTACTTGGATCTGGCGCTGCCGGTGTTCCACATTGGCCACTTTCGGGCTACGATCAATATATTGCAGATGATCTGCAAGACGTGCGCGCATGTGATGCTCAAGCCGGAGGATCGTAGTGTCTACGAGAAGAAGCTGCATAATCCGAATTTCTCGTATCTGGGCAAGAAGGCACTGCACTCCCAGATGCTGGCTAAGGCCAAGAAGGTGACCAAGTGCCCGTACTGCAGCGCTGCCAATGGTGGTGTCAAAAAGGGTCCCGGCCTGTTGAAGATTCTGCACGATCCATACAAAGGTCGCAAAAAGGATTCTGTATTTACGGATCACTTGGACGAGATGCTGCGCTCCACGGAAAACAATCGTGATTTAAATCAAACACTGAGCAATTATGGTGCCGCGGAGGAGCTGACACCGCTCATGGTATTGGATTTGTTTGAACAGATTCCACAAAGTGATGTGGCACTGCTGGGCATGTGCTCACGCGGTGCACATCCCAAGCATTTGATCGTGACACGCGTCTTTGTGCCGCCTGCTTGTATACGACCCTCGGTGCTGTCGGAGGTCAAGGCCGGCACCACCGAGGACGATCTGACCATGAAGCAGAGTGAGATACTGCTGATCAATGATGTGATACAAAAACATATGGCCACCGGTGGCAAGATTGAGCTAATCCATGAGGATTGGGACTTTCTGCAGCTGCATGTGGCGCTCTATTTCCACAGCGAGATTAGTGGTATTCCCCTGAATATGGCACCCAAGAAGACCACTCGCGGCATTGTGCAGCGTCTGAAGGGCAAACAGGGACGTTTTCGTGGCAATTTATCCGGCAAACGTGTGGATTTCAGTGGACGTACTGTCATCTCACCTGATCCCAATCTGATGATCAATCAGGTGGGCGTGCCCGAGCGTGTGGCCAAGATCTTAACCTATCCGGAGCGCGTGAATCCAGCCAATCTGCGCCACATGAAGCAGCTGGTGCGTAATGGTCCCAGCGTACACCCTGGCGCCAACTATGTGCAGCAGCGCGGCTCCAGCTTCAAGAAGTATCTCGCCTATGGCAATCGGGAGAAGGTTGCTCAGGAGCTCAAGTGTGGCGACATTGTGGAGCGTCATCTGCGTGATGATGACATCGTGCTCTTCAATCGCCAGCCCTCGTTGCACAAGATGTCCATCATGTGTCACCGTGCCAAGGTGCAGCCGCAGCGCACGTTCCGCTTCAACGAATGCGCCTGCACGCCGTACAATGCGGATTTCGATGGTGACGAGATGAATCTGCATCTGCCACAGACGGAGGAGGCACGTGCCGAAGCCTTGATACTCATGGGTAACCAATCGAACTTGGTAACACCCAAAAATGGTGAAATCCTGATAGCAGCCACACAGGATTTCATAACAGGCGGCTATTTGCTGACCCAGAAGGAGGTATTCCTCACCAAGGAGGAGGCAATGCAGCTGGCCGCCTGCTTTCTGGCCAACGAGGATTCCACAATGCGCATACAAATGCCACCACCAGCCATACTGAAGCCCCGTCGCCTCTGGACGGGCAAACAAATGTTCAGCTTGCTCATGCGACCCAACGATGATTCCCAGGTGCGACTCAACATGGTCAACAAGGGACGCAACTACACCGGAAACATGGACTTGTGCTACAATGATTCCTGTATGTAGCTCAACTCTGCACACTTTAAGTGCTTCTATATAGCTGTCCCTGTCTAAATGGTTTTCTTTTCCGCAGGGATTCATATACGCAACTCGGAGCTGATGTGCGGCACCATGGATAAGGCCACAATGGGCTCCGGCACGAAGCAGTGCATTTTCTATCTGCTGCTGCGCGACTTTGGCGAAGCATTCGCTACCAAAGCCATGTGGAGATTAGCTAGGGTGAGTATTCTATGGATAGGTTCAAAATATCTCCCATATATTTCGATGAATCAAAGATGTTAGGAATCTCCGCAATCCTCGTGAACTTGAACCACAATCCAGTCTGGATTCTTGATGGTCCATTTAGGATCAGTTATTCCTTGCCTATGTGTGGACCTGTCTCGAGTCTTCAAATGTTTTCTATGTCCATTAAGTCTGTGAAAAATCCCTAGATATTTCGTCGTAATTTAGCCTGGTCTGCTGGTATTTGGATTCCTCCTCCTATTCTGATTTCAGATAGCCACAGATGCTATGAAGCTTCTTTGTCTGTTTGATAATCTAGGAATATTTGTTCCTAAATTTGTGAAGCATTATTCCGATCTGGTCAGATTATATTCGTTATTCTTCAATTGTTCAAAATAGTTCACAATGCAAGAACTTCCATTTCTCCAAGGAGAGATGAGTTAGGAACTCATGCCGCCCATGACTTGCTCATCAAGTACCTTTCCCTAAGAGCTAAAGCTCCGACAAGGAATAATAGTTTTCAAGAAATATCTTGTTGAAGAAAAATTACGGAGGCTTCTTAGGAGGAACAAAATTGATTAGATCGATCGTTAGGTCCGTCTGTAGCTGTGCAAACAGATAGCTGAGCTTAGACTTGTTGGATTCAGGCGGATCGGACCACTCACACATATAGCTGCAATACCACTAAAAGCTGACTTTAACCGTATTGCCCATGATTTTCAAGCTATTGAATTGAAATTTTCCACAGACTTGAGTTTCTTTAGCTTCTAACATTCCGTCAAATTTCAAAAGGATTGCAATATCTTATAGCTGTTGCACTTGAGTTTCTTTATTATCCAATGTTCTACGAAATTTCAAAAGGATCAGAAAGCTATATCATATTGCCTCCTGAAGAACTTTCACCAGCTTATCTATCTGGTTTTCCACGAATTACCCCAAACGTAAAATTGACTTTGATCGATAACAGAATGGAATATAATATAATCGATAGCACAACAACAACAACAACAACGCATTCCGAAACTGACAACTGTCGACATATTACCTGTTAAATGTTACCTGTTACGGATCAAGCAACACTCGCCTCGTCCCTGATAAGACAGACCCTGCTCTTGTCTAGAATTAAGCACTTGGCATTGTTCTATCTTATCTGTGGTTCGTGCTCGGAGTGGGGGGATTCCTTAGCTTTTATTCGAGTGAATTATTTGCGCTTTATTTGCGAAATAATATAATGAAAACAAAAGATCATAGTATATTTGACTTGGCTTAGCTCAGGGTTAAACCCGTCGTTTCGGCTATATAGTCCAGGAATGAGGTCAAACGCACATAGCCCGATGGGTAGCCGGCGGTGCACTGATCCTCGGCCACGAAGGAATTGATGCCAATCTGCATCCAGCTGGCGGCGCTGCTATTGTATAATATCAACGGTCCGCCGGAATCACCGCTGCACGTGGACATATTGCTTCCGCCGTAACCATCGGCACACATGGTCGATGACAACACCACGTTGGCACCAAAGATGCTCAGGCATTTGTCATTGGCAATGATCTGCACCTGCGCAAAGAGCAGCTGCTGGGAGTAGTCCAGGTACTCGTCATCGATCAGCCCGAAGCCCGCTATGGTCGCCTGGCTGCCCACAAAGGTGTTGTCCGCCTGGGCACTGCCCACCAGTTGGATGGGTTGGATGTTGCTCGAGTAGGTCAGCTGCTGTGGCAGCTGCACCAGCGCCACATCGTTGTTCATCTTGTCGTTGTAATTGGGATGCACAAACAGGCTGGTGGAGGTCATGTTCAGTGCCTGCTCATCGTTCAGCTCGATGGTGCCAAACATCAGGAAGAGCGAGTCCCGGCCGTAGGCACAGTGCCCGGCGGTTAGAACCCAACTGTTCGATATGATGGAACCACCACACAGTAGATCATCCCATTCATCGCGTTTCAGTATGACCTGCCAGGGAAATTGACCCGTTGCCGCCAACTGGCCGGATATGATGCGTCCTTGCTGCAAGTAAAGCAAATGGAAGTTAAGAAAGTTTGATAAAGATTTGGTGGGGACTTGGAAAACATAAAATACACTTTGTATACTTTGGAATTGTCTTGTAATACATTGATTTGGTGGAATTCCTTAAAGCGAATCCTAATAGGACAGAGGTCAAGAGTTCTTCACAAGAATCTAATGAAACGTTTTCTAGTTCCCAAAAATCTGACAATACTTGCATAAGATTCCAAAGTCTACCAAACTTTCTCACCAGATGTTCTTATTTTTAAAGAATTCTCGTTTCCCTCTTTCAAATTTCTGTTTTCGGAGAGTTCCCTCGGAATGAATTTGAAATTGAATCCCTCGAATTCAAATTTCTCTAGAGGTTTTACTACCGACACTAGTTCGGGAAGGGATCCCTCAAATGAGTGCAAAACTATGTCAATTTCTAGTGTTACCAAGTTGTCATAAAATCCGCTACCGACACTACCCAGGAGAGGGATCCCTAGCACCGAATGAGGATTGCATGATAGGATTCTTTGTTACAAATGATTCTGCTAAAGGAAAGGACATCACCCGAAAATAAATTCGGTTCAGAAATAGAATAATTTATGAAATCTTTAATTTTTCTTAATAATGTACTCCTTGAAGGTACCCATCAGATGATTCTACTGAAGGACAAGGTTACATTTAATGTTTTCCTAGGCCGAGTATTGTTACCACTTGGGAATCTTCGGAAAGGATTTCTCTTAAGCTCTGATAAGGAATAGTGCAATTTCTTGTCAAAATCTGAAAATAACTCCAAAGCCTCACTCCTAAGGGATTACTTTTAGATTCCTCTAAAGACTCACTCCAAATGGATCACTTTTATCAATTTAAGCAGAATTCATGAAGAGGAACACTTCAGATGAGATGGAGTCAGACGATAACATTATCAACTTTTGAATGGAACAGTCCAGTTGCGATCATTTAAATGTATTTCTTATCTCCAAAAGTGCTTCGACTGGGCAGGTAAAGCTCGGGAGATCAAGAGGGATCACTTCAAATATTGAGCGATTTGTCAACTTTGGATGAATCACTCCAAATGAAATTTGCTGAATGCCAACAGACTTGCACTTTCAACCCGATTTTTGAAGTCCGGAAGTATTGGAATCACCCAATTGATAACGTTTCGATTTCTCAAGTCTTAAGTTATTTCACCATAAAAAAAAAATCGTTTACATTCCAAGTGCTTTCACCACTTTCTCCCTCGCTCTCCTGCTACTTACAATGTCCAATGCTCTTGGTGCTGCCTCAGCCGTCGCCAGCAACAGCCCCAGCCCCAGTCCCAGCAGGAGCAGCTGGAGGAAGATGCTGGTCCCCAAAACGAATCCGTTGCCCTTTCCTGTGGCTTTTCTCATGCCTTTTCCCGTTTGTTGCTCGGTTCCGTCTGCGCGCCGTTGCCACAATTTTCGCAATTAAATGCATGCCATTCCAGCCCAGCCCCCGACTCTCCGCCGGGGTGCTCTTGCCCCACCCCCGCGGAACCGTGCAACGCCCCCGCGACGCTTGTCTCTTTGTACAATTTGTTATTAACAAGACCCAACCATGTTCTTGTTATTTGGCCAGTTCGCTCGGTTCGCCCGGCTGGCTTCGGCTCGGCGCAGCTCGATAAGATTAATTGTCCCACTGTCGTCTGACAACGTCGCTGCCAGCGTCGCTGCCGACGTCACTGCCTTAACTTAACTCTGCCCGCCTTCAATTCCTGTTGTCCAACAAGGCGGCAGCTCTTATCACTGATAAGCCCGACGCCTGCTTGCTCCACACTGGTCAACACAGCAGATCTTTCGCTTGGTGCCCACAAAAGGTTCAGTCAAAAATTGGCACTATGTGTGTGGAAGGGACTTTGATCCGGATCGGATCAAAGCACTATATCTTTTAGTTGTCGTAAAACGAAATGTCCGTTTTGCCCCTCATTTGCTTTTGGATTAAAGTTTTATCTATTCTTAACATTCTTCAGTATCTATCGCCCCATTAGAATTCAAAAGGATTGTATAATTATATTATGTTGTTTATTATTGTATGCCCATAACAACCCTATCGGGTCAAAGCCTGAAGCGTTATTCGTTGCTTCCTTCACTGAAGTACTTTTTTTTACGTGGTTGGATTTCAAGTCCTACGCCACAACCTAGTTTTTCTAGGAGGCTCATGCCTATCGACATGAGCGGAACTCGAACTCGCACCTCTTGTTTGGCGGAACAGTGCGTTATACACTGGTCCACTGAGTCCCCTTAATATAGTTTGTCTACAAGTAAAACCTTGATTTGCCCATATTTCTTATATTTTCGTAGGAAATGCTTAAAAATTTGACACAATCTTTCGTTTCTTTAATAACCAACGATTCACCTAATTTCAAAAGGAACAGATGATTATATCATATAGCTGGCATGCAAATAAAAGTCGGCTTTCCCCATATTTTTTATGTTTTTCAAGTTATACAATTAAATTTTCTTTTGTATTCTATTGCTACTATAAGTTTCTAAGGGATCTCATTAGCTCATTCTATCATCTGCAATGAAAATTCACTTTTCCCATAATTCCCAACTTTCTTCAAGCAACTCTTAAGTTTCTTTGGTTTCTCTAGTTCCTAACCAAATTTTCAATATTTATAGATATTGATATTCAAATCGATTGAAAGAAATATAATTTCCGAGCTTACTCTGTATTATTTTGAAAGTTTTTGATAAGCTGATGAGTTGAGATCTTGTTGACTGCAAAAGTTTTGAAAATCGGATCAAAATTGACCAAAATGTGGCGGTTCGAAATTAAGGTCGAAATTTTGAAAAGTTGGTAAGGGGGGACCAAAGGATTAAACGCAAAAATCGACGA
>JBANCY010000284.1:5308-44517 GCA_037040045.1 Phorticella flavipennis | reverse complement strand
TTGGGGTTTTGGGGTAAAGCAGAAAGAGATATAATATTATATGTAGGGTGGCATTGAGTGGGTGTGTGTGAGGGGGGGGGGGAGGGGGCGATAAGCAGGCAAGGGAGAAGCAGGGGGGTTCCTTTGATACAACAAAAATCACCATTAATGCACTTTGTGGCTTGAACAAGTTGGGAATTAGAAGTTGCTAACGCTCACAAGGAGACACCACGACGTTGGTGTCACCGATTTGGCTGAAATTTGGATATGTTATAGTCTTAGGTCCATATAGTGGGCATGCAAAATATTATGACCCGTCAAGGATTCGTCCTTAAAGGACGTTTTAAAAATCGGTGACCCCAACGTCGTAGTGTCTCCTTATTAGTCAGGCCTCGGTGGACCAGTGGATAGCACATTGTCCCGCCAAACCAAAAAAAGGTGCGAGTTCGAGTTGCACTTATGTCATGGATAGGCATGACCCTCCTAGAAAGGCTATGTTGAGGCGTAGGATTTGAAAGTTATTCAGTGAAGCAAGCAGAAATAGAGAAAAATAGCTCTTCAGGCTTTGACCCAATAAGTTTGTTATGGGCATAAAATAATAATAACGCCTAGCTTGAGCTTATCTGGCCATAAGCACCATGCATATCCTCAAGCTCCTTAAGCAATCCTTGAATATACATTTTTACCTTTTGTACGAATTATAACATTAACCTAGTCTGGATTCAGCAATCTATTATAATATATATTTGGAAAAACATTTGCTAGAATTCTCTTAGGTATAGTTTTCTGTGGGGAGTAACAAGCTAATTTTTCTGATTTCAAAGTCCAAGCTAACCTCCATTTACTTCAATATTTAACTAAACATTTTTTAGACTAACCTCAAAACGGACTCAAACAGCGCTCTTGTTAAAGTTTCTTTCTAGGTTAGCCAGCATACAAGATAAACTCATTTGTGGGCTATATTAAGACCATGCTTTAGATATCACTCGAGACTATACTTTGAGATAAGCCAGAAACATAACCTAGAATACTATAATCCACAAGCTTACGAGCTTCTCTCACCTTTCAATGGCATCTTCGAAGGTAATAAAAATATATTTCCAGAGCGAAATAAAGCTAAAAGATACCATTTAGGATAAATTACTGTTAAGGATGCTTCCTAAGTGAGATTTCTAACTTTCAAATGTGCCTAAAATAATAGATTTCATCTTTGTACAAGCTCTTATTAAAGGTATTTCCAAAGCTAATAGCAAAAGTAACCTATCAATATCAAAGGAACACACTAGATTTGACTACTTTCCAAGTTACGTCCTAAGCATCCGAGTGACTCAGAGGTACCTCAATAGCTTGTTTATCCTTTAGGCGATCTTCAGCTATAATACTTTCAAAGGTACTGTCTAACTGAACCGGACTGATACTTTCTTGGTAATATTCTGACCTAGGATATTCTCTAGTCCATTTATTGGAACCATCTGTAGAATATTTGGTTTTAATTTCGACTAACTCCTAGAATTAGTTGTAGCTTAAGCTGTTCTGACATAATATGAAAAATCCTGAATATAACTTCTAACTCACCTAATATTCAGATGATCTAACGACCATACAATGCCTGAAATTATTTTTGGTTACGATTAATACCATTTTGTAAGCTATATTCTGGGTTGCTTTGAAGGCTACCTCCTGGGCTTTCATTTGGGGTATTCAATAGGCTACTTCTGTAGTCTCTTGGCTGTCCTTTAGTTCATCCTATAGAGTAGCCTATCAACTGCTTATTAGTTCTATCCCAAGGATAACTCTAAGCCGACTTCCAGTGCATCCTCCAGTAAAGTCACTTGGCTGCTTTTCATTGCATTCTTAAAGTTTCCCTCTTAACCGCTTTTGACTCGTTCCTTCAGGCATTAAGCCGCTTTTGTTGTCCATCCTCCAAGGTAGACTTTGAGATACTTTCCCCCTAAACTCTCAAAGATACTCAACAGATTCAGCTATACCCTGGCCTAGTCTCGGTGTTATTCCCAGGGCTGAGCTACTTGCCAGGTTCCCAATGAGATTAGGCTTCTCTCAGACATGCCATAGACTAGGCTTCCCCCAACTCCCAGCTCTTTTATGCCCTTTTCCCCCCCTCCACATTGCTTTGTTCCGTGCCTCAGCTCGGCTTTTCGCACTGTGCTCCTTTATTTCCCCGTTTTATTCCTGCAACTCTCATATGGTTTCTCGCACGATGCCGGGTTTTGGCCTGTTTTTCGATTTGCTTTCTACTTCAAATGTAGGGTTTTTGCTGCCGGTGGCAACTCTGGCTTACGCCTAGGGGATTACAAACATTTAAAAGCCAAGTGCCGAGGCACAGAGGAGAGGCAGGAATTTCGATGCTGAAGCGAAAATCGCTCAAAATTGCAGTTGCTTTTGTGTGACGCAGACTCATGTACCTAGGCACAAATAATATATATAGTATATAGATATATAATAGATATATGTATAATCTTTTATATACTTTTGGTATATGGATTGCATATGCTGTGCTCTGGCTCTGTTCATGCATTTTGCCGAAAAACTTCAATATGTCATTAAGGCTGAGCAGGCGCTTGATGCGGCATGCGGCATGCGGCATGCTGCATGCTAGTGGCACGTCTAGGCTGCATGTGGGCCACGCCCCAGCTGGCGTGTGCATGTTTTGGGGCACATCACGTGCTGTCTCAGTTGTAGAGATGGCAAGAGTTGCCACTGAGTCGAGTCGCAGCTGCTTTTAGCCATAAAATGTGGCCTGGGGGCCACCGAACAAAGCAAAACTTTTAAGCGTATCAATGCGATTTATGCAGCGACAAAATGGGGAATGGCACAAAAGATACACACACACACACACACACACACACACACACACACATGTTGAGATAAAGAAAAAAGAAAAGTTGGCTAAGGGAAAAGCGTCAAGGAAAATGCAAAATAAATTGGCAGCTACCTTTTGCTTGCAACAACCCCGAAAAGCGTGCCGCAGTTCGTCCCGCAGATTCCACAGCATTTTGCTGTTGCATATTTTAGTACCACAGAGCGCAATGGGGGACAGAATGTCAAGGCAAACAGAGCATAGGCGACTAAGAGATACCCTGTCACAGCAAGAAACAGTTCTGACTTCTTACGTTAAACATAGTTCTGAATGAAGCAAAAGTAAAGGAAGCTAGTGTTTGAGGCTTTGACCCGATGGGTCTGTTATGGCCATTGGCCATATACATAGCTGTTAGCAAATTTACAGGGTATTTGCCAGTTACACAAAAAATTCCTTCCAGTCTCGAGAGACAGCCAAAGGCAAAAGTAGAATATCTGCGACAGTTGCCGATGCTTTTGGCTTTGGTCTTTTGTCTCATTGTCGCAGTCCCAGGCAAATTCTTGCCATGCCAATGCCAGTCAGTACAACAACAACTACAACAACATCTACAAAGGGCCTCCAAATATCGTCTGCCTATTCGATAGATTCGATTGCCCCTTGGCAGCCTCCAGAACAGACCCATTAATCAATGGCAGACGCACTTCAGTCGGACGACACATTTGTTTCTGGTCTATTTCGGGGCACAACGACAATTTCCACTTTCAGTGCGAATTTTCCTACCAAAGCCAAAAGGTTAAATGTAGTCATAGCCACGCCCCCTAACTGCCACAGCCGCCGCCGCCCCCTGCTCGGGCAACGTTTACGCGCAATTAGCAAACATTTTGGCCAAAATCTTGTTGGCATTTTGAATAATTATGACAATTGAAAAGTTTGTGTCAACCAACGGTCCGACGACAGCAGAACACTGTACAAAACACTGTACAACACTCTACAACACTGGCGCCTATAATGAGCTTAGCTGATTGGCACCACCCGCCCAACCACCCAACCGCCCAACCGCCCAGACGCCCCACCTCCGAGCTCTGGTCCCCCCCACAAGCTGAACAAATTGTTGTTCAACAACAACATTGGCATGTGTCAACAGTAAATTGCTTAATTAGCAGACAAACTGTTTTGGGGGCGACGCGGTGGCCACGGAGGGGGCGTGGCACTAGGTCGGAAAGTGTTGAGAAGTGTCTGGCAAAAGTCAATAAGAAGATGGATTAGACTAGCAGGAAATTAACCCTCATCAGTTAAAAAATATACACAAAGTTCCATCGAAGGAAATTGAAACGTCTCGGCTTGTCATCGACATTATGATTATGAAAACTTTTCCAGCTTTTCCTTCTTGATTGAGCACAAAATGAAAGCCAATTTTCGCCAGGGATTGCGATTAACATTGATTTCTAGCAGGTGTTCGGGTATATAGATGCTTGTCAAAAGATACTCGAGGAAAATTATTTGTTGGAGTTTGTTCAATGCTTGTCAAACTGTAAGAAATCATTTTTATATAAAGTGTGTGTTTTCCAAGCCGATTTCTGAGGAACCGCTAAAATGCTTAGTCTTAGATATTAGGACAACTTATTAAAGGTTTTTATAATTTTTTTGGGGAGCGCTTAGGAAGTTTCGTCAGAAAATTTGATAAATTGATCTGATTTGCTGCTCTTTATACTCTGATACCAAAAAAAAATTAGTATGAAGGGTATAATAGGTTTGTACAGGCAGATGGAGGCGTGCCACATTCCATAAATGTCCGTCTGTCGCTTTGATCGCGCCGATCTTAGAATCTACAAGAGGTAAAGCGTTCAAGCTTCCCACGAAGATCCGTATATCCCACCCCCACATTTTCCCGGAAAGCGACAAAATATATCTATGAGCCACAATTTGTATGCTAATGTGAGGAAATTTGTTATTGTTGCCAGAAAGTTTTTTTCCATCCTCCCCCCTACAATTTTCTACAATTCTTATCATAATGATTCAAATTCCGGAATATACAAGGTTTTTTCAAGAAGTTGACAATAGCAATAACCTCTTTGCCTCTCACAAATTCTCAAAAAACGCTAAACATTTGAAACTTGGTACAGATGTTCGGGAAGAATGTACCAATATCGCAAAGCAAAAAAATCGATAATCGTTAATACATTGCCCGCAATCTTTTGAGTTACCATTTACACCATTTTGTAAGCTGTATTCTGGGTTGTTTTGAAGGCTACCTCCTGAGCGTTGATTTGGTGTATTCAATAGGCTACTTCTGAAGTCTCTTGGCTGTCCTTTAGTTCATCCTATAGAGTAGCCTCTTAACTGCTTATTAGTTCTATCCCAAGAATAACTCTAAGCCGCCTTCCAGTGCATCCTTCAGTAAAGTCACTTGGCTGCTTTTCATTGCATCCTTAAAGTTTCCCTCTTAACCGCTTTTTACTCGTTCCTTCAGGGATTAAGCCGCTTTTGTTGTCCATCCTCCAAGGTAGACTTTGAGATACTTTCCCCCTAAACTCTCAAAGATACTCAATAGATTCTGCTATACCCTGCCCTAGTCTCGGTGTTATTCCCAGGACTGTGTACCAGACCAGGTTGCATTCCCAGTGTGTACCAACAAAGCCGAAGATTCGATAATCGTAAATACATTGCCCAAGGCTCATGTTACTTTTTGAACACACCTCGTATATTCATAACTATGCCATTAACCAATCCTGAAAATTTCAGAACGATCTCATCATAAACATGATCCATTTTTTAAGCTAAAATCAAGCCAAATTGGTTAACAAATTCAGGCTTAATTCAGGCTCGTCAGGCTGATCCAGTTGCTATGGAGGGTTGGCCCCGCACACCTTGTTGACAACTAATTTGTCAGGTATTTTTTCTCTCTTTTTCCGATTTGGCTTTAATTTGATTTAAGCGTAAATTATATAAGTGCTGCCTGCATACGCGATTTCCAGGTGCAAAATCGGCTTAATAATTGATGTGAAATGCTTTGGTTCGCTTTGTTTTCGCATTGTTTCGCTTTCGTTGGCCAACGGCAATAAATACCGAACAATATGTGGAGGCGACGTAGGAACCGGAAATCCACTAAACCAACAAAATGGCCGACCGAAGACTATGGCAATGCGTGTGTTTAACACGCCAACACCCAACGCCGCGCTGCCCCCCAGTTCCGCAGCCAACTTCAAGCACAACAAAAAAACACAGTTCCCCGCACAGAAAAAACTCCATAAACAAACACACTTTTAGCCGTTTGTCTCTGTGTGTGTGTCCATGTGTGTGTGTGTCAATGTGTGTGTGTGTGTGTGTCCATGTGTGTGTGTGTGTGTGTGTGTGTCTGTCTGGGTGTATTTTTGGGGTCAGTTGGCGCAATCAATTTCGATTTAGGAGCTGCCATAGTTTTGCTCTGCGCCATTGTTCGATTATCAACGCCTGGCCCAAGGGCCCCGGCCCCGGCCCCAGAGCCAGCTTTAGTGCAGGCTACACAAGGTCAGGACTCTGGAGGAGATGAAGTTACCATTTACCAGTTGCAAACGGGGTAAGGGGCTTGGCTACTATGGTTATGTAGTGGAGCCCCCTAGACCCGCCCACTTAATTAAATGCCCAGGCTAATTCGTACTTAACCTTGAGAATGAGCTCAATAAACAAACAAGAGCCGCCCAAGACTCAAGCCCAAACCCAAACCCAAGTTACCCCCGCATCGTTAGCATCAAAACCACCTGGTACTGGCCCCCAATAGCACCTCCTGACCCCCAGCCGAGCTCAACTGACCTGAATGAGCTGCTGGCGCCTGTTTCCCAATGCATTCGCTTTGGCCAGCTGCTGCTGAAGATAAGCCGCAAAAGAGCCAAACGAATGCCAAAACGTCTTCTTCTTCCTAGCCGTTTTCTTCTTCTTCTTCGCCTTCTTCTTGTTCTCCGACTGCTACTTCTATTTTCTACTATTATTTTTTGCTATGCATGTGAGAGATAGAACGAGAGAGAGAGGGAGAGAGAAGGGGAAATCGTATGTATAAATTTGTTGATGTTTTTTGCCTTGGCATTTTTCTGGCCAATAAGACATAGTGTTGTCGCTATGGCTCGAAACAAGCCAAAACTGCGGTTTTCTCAATAACTCATTAGCGCATGATTTTACATATATTTTAGGAGCCTCCATGGACCAGTGGATAGCGTACTGTCCCGCCAAACAAGAGGTGCGAGTTCGAGTCCCGGCCATGTCGATGTAGGCATGACCCTCCTAAGAAAACTAGGTTGTGACGTAGGATTCGAAGTCCACCCACGTAAAAAAAAAAACGATCTTCAGTGAAGGAAGAAGAAATAAAGACAAATAGTGCTTCCGGCTGTGATCCCATAGGGTTGTTATGGCCATATAAAAATAATATATTTTAGTGAAGTGGTTATATTTTATTGACCAATTTATGCTCAATTTGGTGTAGTACTTCTGACTCAAGTTAATCCATTGCGTTTAGATCTAGGAAAATATGTCGGTACCATTTTTTGACCATTTTCATTGTGCAATTTATGGTTTTTAATGCCCTGAACCCCAATAAAAAATGGGAAGAATAGGTATAATAGTTTTGTTGGAATGTGTGTAACAGGGAGAAGGAGGCGTGGCAGACTCCATAAAGTATATATTTTCTTCATCAGCATCAATAGCCGAGTCGATATAACCATGTCCGTCTGTCCGTCTGCATGTACGCACCGATCTTGGAAACTACAAAAGCTACAGACTTCAAATTTGGCATGAAGATCCGAATATGGCATAGGCAATACGAGATTGTTTCAAATTTTGGTGCCACGACCCTTCGCCTGATAATCGATAAGAACGATATTCGATCAATTGGCCATAACTTTGGCATTTATAGAGCAATCCACAGCAAATTAGGCAAATAGGATCATGATTAGAAACTGCAGAATGGAACTTGCCAAAATTTTGATTCACCGCTCCATTGTCCCGGAAAGTGACGAAATGTATATAGCAGCCGCAATTTTTATGCTAGAGTCGTCAAATTTGGTATGTGGGTGCTCATAGACACCATGCAGAAAATGGCATCCAAAGCCAAGTAGGTCCCCACTTTTCCAACCAAATATTGCAGTAATTACAAAAGATTTAACATATGAAAATGATGTAGCATACGAAAAATACGGAAATTTTCTCTATATCACCAAATTTTTATACCCCTGCTAAGAAGTTTTCATAGAGCAATAAAGTCTTTGATATTAGGACGATTTTTTGTGTCGAAAAATTAACATTTTTGAACTCATTATCTCTACTCCTTGTGCTATGGAGTTTTCTTTGAAAAAACTCGGAATATCCAATTGAGCAACACTCCCGTGCGAAGGAACCAACCCCAACCCCCGACCCGAACCACACACGTGCTGCTCGGAAAAAGCTCTGCTGTTTTCTTTTGTCTTTCGTCTTGTTATATGCAGCTGCTGTTGGCGTTTCATTTGCTTCTGATTCCATATCTGATTCAGATTCAGATTCTTATTATTTGCCGTTTGCTGCAGCAAAGTTTTAGCCTGGTTCGTAGTGCTTCGAATCCGATTCGGTTCGGCTTGGTTCGGTTCGGTTTTTTTGGTTCACATTTTCACCTGTAATTTTTTGCAACTTTCAATTAGGAAGGCATTAAGCCAGAAAGTGCTTCAATGAACGTTCCGTGCCCCCTCCCCCCTGCGGTGTCAGAGGGTGGTTTGGTGGGTGGTGGGGGGAGAGGTGTGCTCAGGGTCTTTGGGGCATGAGTTGAAGGTTCTTGAAAAGGCCGTGCCATAAAAAGCTGCAGCTAAAGAAATGTGCAACAAAAAAAAGGAGAAAAAATTGTGCCAAGCTGATGACTCGAATGGAATTTTAGTTCGGATTTGACAGTCCTTCCTGCTGCCCCCCGCCCAGCTGACCGCACAGATTTTTGCCATGAAATTGGGTTCTATGCTGGCCTTCCATTAGTTTGCCCGACTGGGCGTGGCACTTTAATTAAAATTCCACTCACACTGCACTCACTTGAATCATAATAATAAATATGATTTGGAAAACGGCAAAGGCAAACCCAAAGTGGAAAATTCCACGAAAATGCTTTTTCGAGTTGTTGGATTCCAGTCAAAATCGTCACAGAACTCACCTGGAAGGAGAAGAAGAGTTGGGTGGAAAATCGTCATGTTAAAAACAATGTTTATAAAATTTGCAAATAAAACTAGTTTTAAACAAGCTTAAATAACTGACAAAACCAATTGACAGTGCGAAACTCGTTCGAGCAGGAACCCAAAAAAATTTATTTAATTTGCCATCGACAATTGTGAAAATTGTGAAAACACAAAATGAAAACTGAAAACTGAATGTAAATGCATCCGCAGCAGGCGCGGTGGGAGAGGGAGTGGTTGAAAAACAAAAATAATGAACCAAAACAATTCGAAAACTGCTGAAACAGCGGAAAATTTTCGCTTTGTTTTCCGCCAAAAAGTATAATAAATAATTATGGCAATCAAATATGCAGCCAAAGTGGGCACCGCCGAGCCCGGGCAGTGCCGGACAGCACAGGGTGGCACAGTCAAGTGGGCAAGTGTGAAATGTTTTGTACATTGCAAATTCTTGGTCTACTTAACACGCCAAGTGGCCAGGGGGGGGAGGGGGGGCGAGGTGGTGGAGGGGGTGGTAGGGAGGTATGGAGGTAGGGAGGGGTGTTGGTTCCGTTACGCTGAGGTATTCAAGAGTTAAAAAGTTGAGTTGAGTTGAGCGAAAAGCGTGTGAGACTTGTATAAACTGCCCAAACAATGCCCAACTCGACTGCAGTTGAGCTTTTGCTGAATTCATTCAAGCTTTGAAAATTAAGCTTAAAGCTCATTGAGTCATAAATTGTTTGCAACGTTATTAAATGTCGTAAGACAATCCAGGGGGGCCTCGGAGGATCAGTGCATAGCGGACTGTTCCGCCAAACAAGAGGTGCGAGTTCGAGTCCCACTCATGTCGATAGGCATGACCCTCCTAGAAAAACTACGTTGTGGCGTAGGATTTGAAATCCGCTAAAATAAAATGTTCTTCAATGAAAGAAGCAGAAATAAGGTAGAAAAAAGAGCTTCAGGCTTTGACCCGATAGGGTTGTTATGGCCATATAATATTTATAATAATAAGACAATCCCGACAATTATTAGACTTAAGCCTACAAAACTATTTATAACAAGTTAGAAAGCTCTAGTCGAGTGAGCTCGACTACGAGATACCCCGATCCCAAAAGTGGAATGCAATCCGAATGCCGTTACACACTCACTCACACACACACAGACCCACTTTACCATTATCCGGCGTGGGCTAGAGTCAGCGCTGCATAGGGGGCCTCCCCACATGTGACTTTTTACACTCTTTTGCGAGTAACGTCTGTGTTTATTATCCGATCCTTTTGAAATTTACAATATAAGTTCGAAAAACATTCATTAAAACGTGTTCTGAAAATCTTGTTTCAAATCAAAAAATTACACCTCTTATCAAATTTTTTCAATTTTTGGCCGAGGTGGGCGTGACATCCAAAATGACATCTGAGAAAATGCATTTTGCGCATCATCAATGCGAATCCATATGCCAAATTTCGTGCTTCTAGTTCTATACATTTAGCCACCAGGTGATATAATACATTTTACACCTTTTGTCATTTTCGGCCATTTTTGGCCACTTCTGAGTCTTATAACTTAGGTGTTTATAATCCACTCGTTCTGAAACTTTTGGGATTCGTTGCTGACATCGTCAAAAATAAAATCGTCATAATAAATATTCTGGAATTCAAACCAGTATGTTGAGAATTGTAGAAAATATAAGCACTTCTTTAATTTAGGGGCGACCAAATTAGGATGGAAACAAATTTTGTACGCCACCTTCTGTGTGGTATCGATGGACACCCACATACCAAATTTCAGGACTCTTGCTTAAAAATTGTGACTGCTAAGCACATACCGTCACTTTCCGGGAAAATGTAGGGGTGTATCAAAATTTTGGGAAATACCATTCTGCAGTTTCTACTCATGACCCTATTTACCGAACTTGGTGTGGATTGCTCTATAAATGCCAAAGTTATAGCCATTTTATAGAAAAAGGTTCGGGCGAAGGGGGCGTGGCATCCGAAATTTGAAACAAACTCGTACTGCGTATGCTATAAACGGATCTTCATGCCAAGTCTTTAGCTTATGCAGTTTGCGAGATCGGCGCGTTCATACAGACGAACGGAAGGACGGACAGGGCTAAATCGACTCCGCAATTGATGCTGATTAAGAATATAAGAACTTTATGGGGTCTGCCACGCCTCCTTCAGCCTGTTACATACATTCCAACAAAACTATTAACCCTTCGTCCCATTTTTCAAATGGAATCAGGGTATAAAAATTTCAGTTTATTTTTTTTTTCAAATATTTCACCGATTTTGATGAAACCCTTGAGCTTTCAGGCATTTTGTTGTAACAAATTTAATGCATTTGAATATTTGCTAAATTTTTAGGCTTTTTCAAGTGAATACATTCATTTGCATTCACATGCATATTCATTGTTATTCATTGTTATTCATATCTGAAATGGCAATCGCTTAAATGTCATGTAAGTGATTTAAATGCATTTCTAAATGCACTAATCCCGACACATTAACAGTGTGACCAGATACATAGATACACACACACACACACACACACACACACACACACACACATGCGCACACATAGACACAAGCTGAAAGCTGTGAAATATTACGCCATCGTGCATCTAATTAATAACAAAATTTTAATCGCCTAACGATAGTCGTGCATTATAAAACTATCCTTCCGTATCCTGACACTCCGTATCCTGACACGCCCAACGCCCACTAACTGTAAAGTTGTGCATATATTTGCCACAACAGTCCCTCTATACCCTATCCTTCCTGCTGTCCCAACTACTATTGCACCTGAATCTCTATGCTACCTATGCTCGTGCCTTCTCGTGTCCTTTCGTGTCGTGTCGTGCCCAGCATAGATTGTGTGGGCTTGGCTAATATTCGCCTCATAAATGCTCCGTCGCCACGCCCCCAGCCATTGCCGTTGATGATTATTATTGTTATTGTTATTAGCGCTTTGAGATTTATGTGCTGAAATTTATTTTCGCTCAGGACCCTTGGAATTGGTATTATTATTGTTGTTGTCGTTGTTGTTCCATAAATTTAACTGAAATTGAGCATAATTTTTCATTTAAGTGGAAATTAATATTTGACGCCCAACTGAGCCACGCCCAGCTAATTATGTCACGTTAGCAAAAAAAAAAAGCCAAAAAAATGCAGCGGGAAAATTAAAAAAATTCATATATATCTACATATATATTGTGATGAACAAACCGACAACTGAACGCTATCAAAATTTTTGTGGCTAATGAATTATTAATTTTTATAGCCACATTTAGCAGGCGTTTTTCTAATAGCCACAGAGTGGCCGAGCTCTGTTGGAAACTACCGGAATATCTATATGAATATGCATATTCATAGGCAGATAATCCAGAACAAAACATATATGAAAACTATTTTAATTTAAACAATTGTCACGTGAATCTGTTTGGACAGACTGGAATGGTTGTGTGTGGCCAGAGCTCAAAACTTATTTAGATCAAGGTTAGAATCGGATTTCGTTGTGAGTATATACATATATTGGGGGCCTCGGTGGACCAGTGGACTGTCCCATAGGCCTGACCCTCCTAGATGAACTAGGTTGAATCTAAAAACTCAAAATTTTACCTTTATTCTATTTCTATGATCAACACTAGCCGAAAAAAACTATATACTATGGTATATCCTAGAATAAATGTAGGACTTGTTTAGGATCGAAGAAAAATGCATCTGATGTAATAGGATGGGATAGGATAGAATAGGATAGGATAGGATAGGATAAGATAGGATAGGATAGGATACGATAGGATAGGATAGGATAGGCCAGGATAGAATAGGATAGGATATGATAGGATAGGATTGGATTGGATAGGATAGGATAGGATAGGATAGGATAGGATAGGATAGAATACGATAGGATAGGATAGGATAGGATTGGATTGGATAGGATAGGATAGGATAGGATAGGATAGCATAGGATAGGATAGGATAGGATAGGATAGGATAAGATAGGATAAGTAGGATAGGGTAGGATGTGGTATGGTATGTTAGGGCAGGATGTGGTATAATTGGGCAAGATAGGGTAGGATCCTACCTTATCCGGCAGGGTAGTATAAGGTAGGATAGGGTACGGTAGGGTAGAATGGGTTAGGATAGGGTATAATAGAGTTGGATAGGATAGGATGGTGCAGGATAGGGTAGGATGATGCAGGATAGGGTAGGATAAGGCAGGATAGGATATAATAGGTTGGGATATGGTATGATAGGGCAGAATGTGTTAGGATAGGGTATAATACAGTAGGATAGGACAGGATGGTGCAGGATAGGATAGGATAAGGCAGGATAGGGTAGGATAGGTTGGGATATGGTATGATAAGGTAGAATGGGGTAGGATAGGGTATAATATAGTAGGATAGGACAGGATGGTGCAGGATAGGGTAGGATAAGGCAGGATAGGGTAGGATAGGTTGGGATATGGTATGATATGGTAGAATGGGGTAGGATAGGGCATAATAGAGTGGGATCGGATAGGATGGTGCAGGATAGGGTTGGACAAGGTGGGATAGGGTATGATATGTTGACATATGGTATAATAGGGTAGAATGGGGTAGGATAGGGCATAATAGAGTAAGATAGGATGGTGCAGGATAGGGTAGGCTAAGGCAGTATAGGGTAGGATAGTTTGGTATAAGTTACGATAGGTTATGGTAGGATAGGGCAGAATGGGGTAGGATGGGACAGGATAGGATAGATTAGAATAGGATAGGCTTGAATAATGTAGGATAGACATGTAATAAGCATAGGTATAGGTTATAGTAGAGTGTTTCGAGCACGTTTTAGACAAGTTACTGTGGCTTCGGTGGACAACAAAACTGTGGTATTTGGTGTTGACCCAACAAACAAATAGGCAAACACACACACAAGCACACACACAGATACACACACACACATTGACACACACGCACTTGCACTGAGGAGCGGGCAGCGGGCATGTCCTGTGTAATTTTATGTATCTGTGGCTCATTAATAATTGAGATCATGCCAAGGAAATCAAAATTGTTTGTGGTAAGCCCCAAGCTCGAGGTCCGCACTATAGAACAGTCCCTGGACCCGCTAGGTTCACCCCCATAGCCCCCCTAGACACTGACAGCTCAGCCGGCATAAAGTAGCTGATAAGGCGACGGCGTGCGAGTGTCGTTAGTTTTGTTGTCGCTGCTGTCTCATGAAGGGGCTGGGGGGAGTGGTGCGGCAGGGGGCAAGGGGCAAGGGGCAAGGGGCATGGTGTTTGGCGGGGAGGAGGGAGGAAGGAAGGTCTTGGGGCAAGCAGAATGCTGGGCAGGCACGCAAATACGTTGCGTATACGCAATATTTCAACAAGCGAGGTAATGCACGAGGCACGCACGAGCTGCCCCACCAGCCAGGCTCAAGGGGGCGCTCAGGCGGCAGAGGGCGTGGTTGGCAAAGGGATGTGGGGGGGGGCTGTAAGGCAAAATGTTTGTTGTCTTGCTGATGCTGGGGCCAGCCTAGGCAACTGGGCATCCTGGGCATCCTAGGGATCCTAGGGATCCTAGGGCAGCCTAGGCTCTATGTGTACAGGGTGTACACTGTCTGCTCGCATGATTCAATGAATTTTTCACAGCGTTGCATCTGCTTTGGGGGGCGGTTGTTGTGGTGGGCGTGCCCAAATAGCCTAACAAATGTATGCAGCACGCAATACGTTGCTCGGCGTGTTTTATGCGTGTTTTGTGCCTGGTGCTGCTGCCGAGGGGCCGTAGGAGGGGGTCTGAAGTGGACGCTAGAGTTTTCGTTCAAAAAAGTAGCCAAAAATGGCAAGAGGAAGTTATGATTGTTTCACGAGCTGACAAATAGAGCAACATGCTCCGGTTTTGGCTGTCTTTGCCGCTCTCGCTCTCACTTGGGGCTAAGGAGAGCGGGTGGAGGGGTAGGGAGCGGGGTGCTGTGGCATGTGGCATGTGGCACCAGCAAAAGTAGCCTGTGGTTGGGGTCAGCGGAGGGAGCGAGGCACATGCTTTTTGGATTGCTCGACAAATTTATGCGCCTCCGTTGGCTGGGCAACAAAACGTTGCAAGTGCAAGCGCCCCCGGAGGAGACGGGAGGGGTCTCTGCATTTAGCCAGCTTGCAACAGACACGCTTTGCCTATGTGTGTGTGTGTGTGTGTGTGTGTGTGTTTTGCCTCTGCTTTTATCAACCCTTTGAGAATTGTGCTATGTTGCCAAAATGTTGTATGTTTTGGGGCAACAACAATCTGTGTGCATTATACGATTTTTCAAATGCTTCAAGTGGGCGTGCCTTCCGCCCGCCTAAAAGCAGGCAATGAAATTTTCATACTTACTCAATTTTTGGCAGTTGACAGTTTTTGGGCAAACCAAACACAAGGAACAACAACAGGAACAACCCATAAAAACTGAATGAATGCAAATGAATAGTTATGAATCCATTCGATAATCCAAAACAGAAAATTGCCATATATGTACGTTTGTATATATGTATGTTCCAGCCATTGGCCATAATTATTTTAGCCTTTTTTGCTTTGTTCAGTCAAATGGAAACAAACTGCTAAAAACTATTTACAAAAGGTAGCAAAAACAACAGAATTTTTTCAAGAAATTCACTTTGTTCGACAAGGACAAAGCCTGCACTCCCCGGAAGAAAGGGACTTGCAAGGATCTATTAAATA
The DNA here is from genome assembly GCA_037040045.1 of Phorticella flavipennis. Classification (NCBI taxonomy): domain Eukaryota; kingdom Metazoa; phylum Arthropoda; class Insecta; order Diptera; family Drosophilidae; genus Phorticella; species Phorticella flavipennis. Next base: position 28,904 of record JBANCY010000284.1, on the reverse strand, counting down.
TTCAATCAATTTTGCCTTTCCTATATATATGTTTGGTTAGAGCATACCAAAGATATCAGAACTCTTGAAATTTATTGACAAATTATACAAAACTTTTGGGCTCAACTGTTTCTCAGGATCTCTTCAGGATATACTTTATAGCACAATGTATATAGATCATTTACTTCAATTTACTCCATTTCGATAATACATGTGAGAGATTATTATTGTTTTATGGCCATAACAACCCTATCGGATCCAAGCTTGAAGCACTATTTTGCTTTATTTCTACTTCTTTAACTGAAAGACTTTCTTTTACGTGGGTGGATTTCAAATCCTCCGCCACAATCTAGTTTTTCTAGGACTGTCATGCCTATCGACATGAGCGGGACTCGAACTCGCACTTTTTGTTTAGCGGAACAGTCCGTTTTCCACAAGTCCACCGAGGCCCCCTGTGGGAGATATAATACGAAATTCATCGGTCTTCTGAGTTATATCTCTTTTTCTTCAATTAATAAATTGAAATGTAATCCCAATAAAAATATAAATATATTTAATATTCTGTCAAATTTCCGTAAAATTCACATCCCAAAGTAAACATGAATTTTCTATATTACTTCATCTATCAGTATATTAGTCTACCCATCTATCATTTTAAAGTAAATAGAATTGTTTAGACTGATTTTAGAAATGTTATCCCAACTATATACTTTCTTTCCGAATTGAAAATTCACTCCATTTTCAACCACATTATTAAATTTTGATATAATATCATTTATTTTCTGTAAAGCAAACTTAACTTTTCTATAGTTGTTCTTCTTTCACATATAGATGATTTGTCTTAAAGTAAATAGAACTTTTTAGACAGTTTAATCTTTTCATGTATGAAGAGTGTACTCCATAGTATACAGCATTATTGCAAAATGCTTTCGTTTACTTCAAAAGCACATCTAAAACTAAATAGAACTCTAATCTCAACCGACTTTTTCATTAGCTAAAATACACACAAAAAAATCGAAACTTTCTAGGAAATTTTGGTTTGTCTAGATGTAACTTAAAGTAAACATCTGATTTATCAATCGAATAACTAACTATCTTTCTATAAAGCAAAGCAACAGTGTTGTCAAGGAACACTTACTATCAATAACTTGAGAAAATGTCGCATATATCATTATATTTTGGTTTTTTTTTCAATTTGAGTTAATTTTCCATCTGCGAAATTGTATAAATTAGACGATTTCATTCAACTCGATTTCAAAACCTCATAATTTTCCAACCAATTTATAATTATACATTTCCTTCATATTCATCTGGAATCGTACACCCATTTGTCTAATTCCCAATCAATCGACCGTGGCGAATAAAAAAACCTCAGTTACCACGATAATACAATGATTTCACAATGGTTTTAGTTACCATAACATAAATTCTGTCATAATATCCTGCCTTTTTGCGCATTTTTCCATCATGGTTTTTCATCATGAAATTTCATTCTCTCTGGCTTTTCCGAGCCTTTTTTCCGCCTCCGTCAATGCGTTAGGCATTTTGTGACAAAATGTTAATACCCTTATCAAGTGTACGTTTAATAGTCATTCTCTGCTTTTGACATTTGCTGTCAGGAATGCGGCGTATTCCCCACCTGTTTGTGGCCCATAAATATGTTCTGTCTGATCTTTTGTTTTGGCTTTACAAAAATACAAAAAAAAAAACAACAACAAATATATTTATATATATATATATAAAGAGAAATGCCAAACGAAATGGCTTTGAAGTTGAAACCATTTGTGTGTGTGTCAAAAACGTGGGTGTTTTGAAAAGTAATGAGCTTAAAAAGAGAATATATCCCATGTTCCAAAGAAAATCGTGTATTATTATTATTACTAATGTATATTATAAATAATGTATATAATTGAGTTCTATCTAATGTATCATACATCTTTCAAGTAGAATTCTTTCTCAAGATATGAGACCCTTAAGCCATGTCCGTCTGTGCATTTGAACGCTTCAATCTATAGACTTTAAATTATGTATATAAATTAATTGTCATATTATTTAGCTATCCACCAAATTTCAAGACGATTGTCCTATAAACACAGAAGATATGCATCAATAAAATATAATATTCTGCAGGTAATTCTTATTTAAATTTAGACTAATTCTTCTGAACTTAACCTAGTGCTTGATATAGCAAAAGGTAGTATGACAAGGTAAATAATTGTACTAGATTAAAGTTGTTGTATATTATTGGATTGCGCACTGTGCCGCCAAGTAAGAGGTGCGAGTTCGAGTCCCCCGAGTAGGATTTGAGATCCACCCACGTAAAAAAAGTTCCTCAGTGAAGGAAGCCAGAAATAAACAAAAATAATGCTTCAGGCTTTGACCCGATAGGTTTGTGATGGCCATATAATAATAATAATCCGTGTATAGCAAGTACGGAGATTACATTTGTTCCAAATTCTTAAGGCCAAGGCCCATTTGACCGCTTATCGATAAAAGCTCTTTTGGTTGAAGAAGCTATAGCGATCAGATTGGTATATAGGATTATAAATGTATCATAGCGGAAATAATTTTTGCGAAAATTTTGATACACCCCTCCATTTCCCCGAAAAGTGAGAAATATTTTATAACAGACACAATTATTGTGCTAAGGTCAGATTGTGCTAGACTTTACCGAATATATCATCCAACATTTTTTTTATCCGAATATGGCCTATCGAAAATTTAATAATAGTTCATTATTTGTGAAGTTCTTAACATATACATTTTACATTACATATCTATGACTATGTCATAAAGTTATAGTGAATATGATTCAGAATGATCGGTTGAAAATGGGCCGACAATGTCATAAATATATAGTGCAAAAGCCAAATTACAGTCGAACTTCTCTATAGTGAACTTCTATACAATGAAGCTCTCCCTATTATGAATTGATTTCAAACACACAACTTTTTCGTTCTAATTTCATTCTATTTTAATGAATTTCCATACAATGAAGTTTCTATATATTGAAGTGATTTTGTGGTCCCGTCAAGATTCATTATAGGGAAGTTCGACTGTATTATGTTTAGAACTGTAGATTTTATGGGAGAAACTAATATACCCTTCTGTACATCTTTGAAATGGGAACTGGGTATATGAATGCACAACATAATAACACCTTACGATATTTTGTGACAAACTTATGAAGCAACCCTCGCGCCAGTAGGAAACGCTGTTTAACGTTTGAAATTTAAGTTGAAGCTTTTGCAATGCCTTCCGTGTCCCATGGTCAGCGGCAGCGCAGCAGCAGAGCGGCGACAGCGACGGTGACGGCGGCAGCGGCGGCGGCGGCAGAGCCAGAGCTTTAATTACCGACGCAAGCTGCCGGAATGAACGGTAAAAATGTTAAAGCTTTAAATTTCAAGGCGTTGCGTCGGCCGGGTGGGACGGGGCGGGGCGACTGGCAATTGTTGCGCCCAAAACAACAACAAAAACAGCAAGAACAATGCAAAAGCGTCAAATGAAAGCTGCGGGCTGCGGGCAGCGACGCTGGCAGAGGAGCGTAAAGGAAGCAGAAATAAGGAAAAAGGAAGAAGGATAAAAGGAAGAAGAAAGAAGGAACAAACGAAAAGCAAGAAACAAAGAAAAAACAAGAAACATGGAAAACAAGATAGAGTGCAGCAGTTGAGAGTGCTCGACTGTGGGTATACCCTGATCCCAGTTGGGGGTACTGTTACATTCGCCTAATACAGTCACACAGGCCCACGCACACAGATACCAAGATACCGTATAATGACCCTATTTACCGAATTTGATGACGATTGCTTTATAAATTCCAAAGATATGGCCAATTTAGCGAAAATTGTTTTTACCGACTATCGCGCGAAGGGGGCGTGGCATCCGAAATTTGAAACAAACTCGTATTGCATATGCTATACACGGAAGTCTTGAAGTCTTTAGCTTTTGTAGTTTCCGAGATCGGCGCGTTTATACAGACGGACGGACGGACCGACGGATGGACAAACGGACAGGGCTAAATCGACTCCGCTATTGATGCTGATCAAGAATATATATGCTTTATGGGGTCTCCCACGCCTCCTTCTGCCTGTTACATACATTTCAATAAAACTATTATACCCTTCTTTCCCTTATTTAAATGGGATCAGGGTATAAAAATGAAAGAATTGCGCACGCATTTTAAAATTTTAATGCGACGCTGCCGACGGCAATGGCAGCTGCGACTGCGACTGCGACTGTGACGCCGGCAGCAACGTCAGCGTTACGCTGACTAAGCACCCGAAGGGGTGGGGGAGGACAGAGCTGCGACACGTCAATAATACAAAATGAAAGCATAAGGAGAGCAGCATACCGTATACGATATATGCCTTATACGATATATGCATACGATACGTTATGCCGCTCTACGTCATACGTTAAGACGACAGAGAGGGAGCGATGCAAACGCCCCCCAAAAACGCAGCTGAGAAGTCCAAAAAAAGATATATCTATATATAAAACCCCCGACATCCGCGACGCTGATAAAAATGACAATTGATGGGCGTACGTGGGCGCAGTGGGGCGTGGGCAATTGCTGAGTTATGTTTATGACAAATGCGAGCATTTTAGAACCGTTTGGGCGTTGGGCGTTCGATGCTGACAACAACAGTCTGTAGTACCCCCGGTACCCTGTACCCCGTCCATCCGCCACCACAGACCCCAACAGTCTTTAGCCAACCGACTGTCATAACGCCTGCTGAACCCAATCCAGAGATCTAGAACACTGCGATAATTCCGCTTTATCGAGCACTTGGACTATGACAGAAATGTTGTGCAAATCAATAAATTTCCTATACATGGATAATACAGTCGAACTTCCCTAGAATGAATCTTGACGGGACCAGAAAATCACTTCATTATATAGAAACTTCATTGTATGGAAATTTATTAAAATAGAATGAAATTGAAGTTGTGTGGTTGAAATCAATTCATAATAGAGAGAGCTTCATTGTATAGAATTTCACTATAGAGAAGTTCGACTGTATTTTATTTATATCTGAACTGTGGGTATATAGTAATTTAAAAAGATAAACCATCACTGATGGAACAGCTCAGTTTTTATATTTAAATTTTGCCAGAAATTTGCCAGAAATGATAATTTTCTAGGGTATGATATTGAAATTGTGATAAATACATTTGGTATATCTTCTGAATAGAAATTTCTTAAATGATTATTTTTCAAAAACTTTCGCTGCTAAAACAGTTCGGTTATCATATGGAAATAGTGCTAAGAGATATATCTTTCTAATGAAAATTCCAGGCATTGTCTCATATACAAATATTGCTCAAAATTTTCATGTGTCAAAAGTTAAGAGTTCTGAAAAACTAAAGACCAGACTTTCGGATGTAGAAAAATTTTTAATAATAATAATACCGAGCACTTCGACTACTTCACAAGTGTTGTGCAAATCAATCCTATAATCCTATAGTTACTTGCGGATAATTTTTTGTATCTGAACACAGAAAATATGGTTATTTTTCACTTTTGTTGATCAGTTGTTCAGTTATAATATTGGAATTGAGTTAATTATTTATACTAGTTTTAGATAATAATGGTATTTGTAAGAGTTTCTAGATATGAGATTAAATTATACGAATTACTAGATTTTAAAATTTGACTCAATCTAAAAAAAAACTCAACTTTTAATAAAAACTGCACCAAATTTTGGATGGGAACTCAACGAGTGATTTAATCAATAATTTTTTGAAAAAGTAATTGTAGTGCTAAGCTTCAGAAATTTCCAAAATCAAATAGATATACATTTGTTAGATATTTCAAGTCTGTCAGAAAACGCAAACCAAAGTAAACAGGACTTTGGCTATAAAATGGTTTCTAACCACATGAAGATTCTAAAATTTGGTGGGCATAGAAAATTATTGCCCACGAAGCGATCCAAAAGTCGAAAAGTCGGATATAGTTCTGTTTACTCGGGGATAGCCAGCCATATTTGTGTTCGGAATTAGAAAGAAAACAAAACCATTATTGAATTTGCAAGAGGAAAGCTATTCTATGGCTGAAATTTGTACTTCTCTTCCCCCGCATTATAGAAGTAGAGCATTCCGTGCTTCGTCATTGCGTCATTCCGGGTCCGGACACTTGTCTTTGATTCACATGCTCATTCGTATTCGCATTCTCATTCTCATTCATATTCAATTTTTTATTGTTGTCGCCTTTTGGCTTGCGACGCGTTACGTGTCCTGTTTGGTTAATCAGCACTCCCCACCGCCACACGGCGTACGCCTTACGCCGTACTGGTATCCGGACACCCCCCACTTGCCAATAAAAAATGATAAAAAAAAAGGACGAGGAGGTGAAACGAAGGGGAAAGGAAGGAGGATTGCAGGAAAAAAGCGCAACTGAGCCAGAGCAAATTTTGTTATAGTAAAAATTGAGAGCGAAGGGCGGGCCGTCGATTGTCGATTGTCGATTCTCGATTGTCGATTGTCAATCACATGCAATTTAAATAAATTGAGTGTTTTATGGGGTTTTCAATTTGATGCGTAACGCCCACAGCCGAGCCCACAAGTCACCAAGTATATTAATCATCATCAGCAACAACAACAACACAAACCTCATGATCATCATTATCATCGAGCTGAGGTCCTGGACTATATACTATATATAGACGATATTTTGCCAGCAAATTGCAATGGACCCTGATGAGCCGCACAAAAATAATCAGACGTCATTTTGCATATTCCAGCTGGGGCAGCTCGGGCAGCTGTTGCGCCCACTCATACCGTATCGGGGGCGTGTCAGCCGCCCACTGACAACTGGCAACTGGCAACCGGTGTTGCCACATGACTTTGCAATTAATGTGCGCACATTAAATTCAATTTTGTTGCGCTTTATGCACTCGGCCAAAATACGCACAACACGCGCTAAGCTCGGCCAAAACAGCCGAAAACTGCTCGAACCACCCACCGGAAGGCCCCGCCACGCCCCCTCTATCGCAGGCCAGCCTCCCCGGGCAGCCACAATGGCAGCCCCGCTGATAATCAAAACGATATGGAAAATGGAAATCTAGTTGCGGCAGTGGTGAAAATTTTGAGCAGCTAATGGGTTAAGTGGGACAGTGAGAAATGCAGCCGACTGAGCAGATGGGCCTAATTATAAACTGTGCGAGGGAGAAGAGAAAGGGAAGTTAATAGAGGGAGCTAGATAGAGACAGAGAGAGAGAGAGAGAGAGAGAGAGAGAGAGAGTTATAGGGAAATGAAGGATCAAATAATGTTGATAACTGCAAATAGTGCTTGAGGAGATAATCTAAAGAGGGAGAGAATGTGTAGGAACGACAGTTCTCGGAAGAAACTTATCAGAAAACAGAGATTTAGAATCGGGCTAAAACGATGTTCCATTAAATGGCATACATCTATTTGGTGCAAACGCATTTTGGGAGTTTGTCTACTAATTGTGACTAGGAATTGAAAACTAGCCGATATTTGATATTTTCTATGAAATAAATCCACACTCGGAGAATGTACGATACTGTTTAGTAAAGCCCACCTGAACAATCGTTGAAAATAATGCTCTTGATAAGTTTTCTGCAAATATTATTGAAAATATATCGATAATTATCGATGACGCAATAAAAATTCAACTATAAGCTATATGTGTTACTGCGGCTTCGATGATTATCGATAGCTGAAAGTAAAAGTTAAATTTAATTAAATTTAACTATCAGACAACTTTTACTGCTGTTTTTCACTGTACAAGGCCATTCAAGTTAAAGATTTGTACGCAATAATCAACCGTAGTTCTATTTAAAAGGTTTTGAACACATGGGGCTAGTTATCGATAGCCGAGAGACAAGTCATATTCGCTTAATTTTAACATTGGAGTTAAAGATTTAAACATATTGTACTTAATTAGAACTCTCTAAATAGCATCTACAATATATCGATAAGTATCGATAACATAAGCACAAGTCATAATAAGCCATCTGTCAGCGCGGCGACGAAAGGAAAGCCTCTGCCGAAGGTCATTAAGGTTAAAGGTTCTAACATTTGTCGGAGTAATTTGGTCTGATGGATGAGCTTTTCGACTCAGACGGATTGCGCTTTAATTAAATCTGAATTATGGCTTTAATGTGTAATTAATGCATAATAATTGCAACTTTGTTAATTTTTCTATCAGGACATCCGCTGCGTGTGCATGTGGCATGTGGCATATATATGTACTATATATAAATATATATATGGACATATCATGCAGCCTTTGGCGGCATTAACAAATCGTTTAAATTTGTTAAAAATGTAATCGAGTATTAAGTCAGGTGACTGTACAATGTGTGTGTGTGTGTGTAGGGTGTGTGATGTGAGTGTGTGTGTGTGATGTGTGTGTGTGTGATGTGTGTGTTGTGTGTGGCACAGTGTCACATTAACTCATTTAAAAGCCCAACAAGCGTAGAGCGTAAAAATTGCAGCTGCTGCCGTTGCACGCATTTGCAACAAAACGTGGCATGAATGGTTGCTTGTGGGTGGTGCTGGCTGTGTGGGTGGTGCGGCAGGTGGTTCGGCAGGTGGTGCTTGGTGGTGCTTGACTGGTTTGTTGCCAGCATAATAACGGCTGTTTCGCCCAACGGGCAGCACGGCGTGGCGCGGCGTGGCGGGCCGTGGCGTGGCAAGGACAATGAGCGTTAAGCGTGTCGCGTACCAACAACAATTGTCACAATTGTTAAATATTTATAATAATAGAGTTTTTATTGCTGTGGCCATGTAAAATATTAAGCGTGCGCTTATGCGACAGCTTCAAAATGGACGCACAGGACAATGGCGGCAGGCGGTGAGCCGTGGACAATGGCGCATTTCCGGCTACAGGCAGAGCCAGCGACAGCAATGGCGGCAGCAACTGCTGCTTATTACAGCATCAGGCGCAACCGGCGGCTGCTGCTGCTGCTACTGCCTCTGCCACGCCCCAACGTGCAACAAATTGAAAAACATTTATTTGCTTAAAAGCATTATTATTATTTTTTTACTTCGTTTCTTTTTGTTAACACATTTGTTGTTGTTTTTCTGCGCTTTTTTTTTACAATTATTTATTTATTTTTATGCGCTGGCAAAATTTTATTTGCATTTTAATTGTTTTTTTGGTTGCCGCAGCTACAACACGTGTCGACATTGCGTTGTTGTTGTTGTTGTTGTTGTTGTTGTAATTGTTGTTGTTGCAGTTGTTATCATACGGGTTTTACGCCCCGCAACAAAATTTTAATTTGCCATAGTTGATAAAAATAAACTCAACTCACTGTCCGTCTGTCCGTCCGTCTATCCGTCTGTCTATCCGTCCGTATGTCCATCCATCTGTCTGTCCTTCTGTCTCTCTGTCCGTCCGTCTATCCGCCTCTCTGCCTGTGGTTGTTGTCCTGTTTTCGGTTGTTTTTAATGAATTTGTATATTTTATGTAGAACATATTTTGTGGCTCATAACACCAACAACAACCACAATACAACACTAAGAGTCAACAACAACAACAAAAACAACAACGACAACAACAACAACAAAAGCCGCAGCTGTTGCTAAAATGGCGTCAGTATTACCCAGAGATTTGTCTAGTACAACGTACCGAACCATGGTAAAAGGTAATCATTTTAAGGGAAACAATTGTAATTTGAGTTATGTCAAGGCTGCTTAACTTGACGATACCCTGTAGTGGACAGAGTTTACATATCAAACACTCAGTGGCTGCCTAGAGCTACTTTTATCTCTACTTGAAATCTTATCGAGACAAGAAATCTTCTAAGTTCGTGATATCTTTAGAAAACTATACTATAAAATATACATCAAATTTTTATAATTTACAGACTTGTGTCTGACAGATACCTTAATTTATGGTATTAGCTACAGTCCAATAAAAACTTATAGGCGGTTTCGCAAATCTATTATCTAAATCTATCATTGTCTGTGAGCGAAAACTTATAGCAAATTGGATTATTTTTTGGGACCCCGATGAGATAATACAGTCGAACTTCTCTATAGGGAACTTTTATACAATGAAGCTCTCCCTATTATGAAATGATTTCAAACACACAACTTTTTCGTTCCAATTTAAGTACATGTATGTATAATTTCTGTATAATAAAGTTTCTATATAATGAAGTGACTTTCTGGTCCCGTCAAGATTCCTTATAGGGAAGTTCGACCGTATGTTTTTACTATTATGTTGCACTACCACTAACAGCTGTTCCAAATCCCGTGAGTTATTCTTGATTTTTACTTGACATATAGTTTTATTGGCGATTTTTGCCAGATCCGAAAGTATTCCACAATGCAGTTCGATTAATTTTTAAATGTGGCATAAAACACTCGGTCACTGAGACATTTTCAATGTTTGAGAAGACAAACTCTATTGGAAAAAAAGAATTTATAAGTGGTATATAATGTTCAAAGCGGATTTAAAAGAGTTGAAGATCACGGTCACGACGACTATTAACAGCATCTGATAAGAAACAAGATCAAGTGGAACAAAAGTTCAAAGCGGGTCTAGAAATCGTCGAAGACATGTTCTATCGAAAACATGAATTTTTAGGTGGTATAAAATGTTCAAAGCGAGTCCAAAAAGCGTTGGCGACAACAAGTTGTGCCAGGATGAGCACAACTGGTGCTCCCGAATTCAGAATCCATGACCTTTTTGGGCATGTTGGAAGATCGAGAGAAACGATAAACACAATTTTATGGGTAAATTTGGGTCTAAGAAATGTGAAATTTCGATTGGTGCCAAAAATTCTCAATTTCATGGTCGTTCTGCGTGAAAATTTTAACAAAAATTCGGACAAAATCATCGCCAAATAATTTGTTTAACCTCCGTATGACTTTTGGGAGTAGTCCAAGCTCAAAAGATCACTCCGGCGACGCTGTTTCGGGTGGTTTGAAGAGATAAAACATAAATCGACATGCGTCGAAGGATATATCTGAAATCGACTTTTTGGTAGAATTTGGCATTATATCGGGAAGCAAGAATAATATTAAGTTTTTTCATTTGTAAACAAAATTTCGGTAGTTTTTGCGCAGGAGTATAGCATTTATAATGTTTTCGAAATTTGATTTTTGAATGAATGACACAATTGAAAGATACAGCAGATGTATATCTTAGATATCTTAGAAGCACAAGCTCCTTGTTGCCGCTGAAAGGGTAACTGCTAGTCGTATAGACTGGTGCTTACTTTAGCTTTAGAAAAAAAGAAGGAAGAAAAGGCAAAATGGCAGAAGCTTAAAAAAAGGCAAACGCTGATTGCGAATGAATATGAATTTATAAACAACTACTAAAAGCGGCAAACTAACGACATAAACAAACAGAACAACAAAACGCCCCTTTTTAACGCCCCTTCACACACACACACGCATACACACACACATATGGTAATGGAGAGGAGAGGAAAGTGCCCGGTAGAGCAGCAGCTGCTGACCAACTTTTTGACAACGAGCGAGAGTAAAATTCCAAATATAATAAAACAGAACAAAAAAAACCAAAAAATGACCTCCAAAAACAGAAAATAACAAGATAGAGTGCTGCAGTCGAGAGTGCTCGACTGCGGGTATACCCTGATCCCAGTCGAGGAATACCGTTACACAGGCACAAGCATACACTTATATCGTTAGATCCACATGCCGAATTTTGTGTCCCTAGCTATAAACGTTACATTTTTCACCACCTTATAATACGATTGTTCTTTAGGATTGTTTGATGACATCGTCTTAAATATGTGTTCTGGAATTCAAACCAGTATGTTAAGAATTGTAGAAAATATAAGGTTTTATTTAATTTAGAGGGAACCAAATTCGGATCGGAAAAATTTTTGATGCTACTTTCTGCATAATATTTTTGGGCAGCCACATACCAAATTTCACGACTCTCGCATAAAAATTGTAGCTGCTATACACATTTCATCACTTTCCGGGAAAATGGAGGGGTGTATAAGCATTTTGGGAAATTCCATTATGCAGTTTCTAATTATGACCCTATATACCAAATTTGGTGTCGATTACTCTATAAATGCCAAAGCTATGGCCATTTTATCGAAAATGGTTTTTTACCGATTACAGGGCGAAGGGGCATGGCATCCAAAATTTGAAAGTCGTACTGCGTATGATCTACACGGATCTTCATGCCAAATTTGAAGTCTGTAGTTTCCGAGATCGGTGCGTTCATACAGACGGACGAACGGACGGACGGACAGATGGACAGGGCTAAATCGGGCTAAATCTTGATCAAGAATTTATACACTTTATGGCGTCTGCCACGCCTCTTTCTGCCTGTTACATACATACAACAAAACTATTATACCCTTCTTCCCATTTTTCAAATGGGATCAGGGTATAAAAACAAAAAATGACCTCCAAAAACAGAAAATAAAAATGTGTAAGAAGAAGAATGAAGAACTGTTCATATTGTATATTTAAGTGTCTGCATAATTTGTTTGGACAGGATAGGATGAGTGTGAGTCTAAGTGTGAGTGCGAGTTTGAGTGTGAGTGTATTCAGGCCGATATTCCATGCTTTGATGGATACTCAATGCTGTTCCTGACACAATGCCCCGAGGCGGCTGTCTCGTTGTGGCTTTTGTGCTTAATTTCAAAGGCGAATTGTGAGCGATTCAAAGTAAATGCCACAATCAGTGGCACGAACAAGCCTTGCAGCAGATATTAATAAACAAAATTTATGGGCTTTATATTAATCAAAGGGGCAACTGTAGTATTTAAAACGCTTTAAGCTGATTGCAATTGATTACAGGGTATATGCAGATGGCATATGAATTTAATGTGGTGTTGGGAGACGAAAAAAGTGAACAAAATGAAAAGAAAAGTAAAGGAAATTTCTTGGTTTGGGTGTGTGTGTGTTTGTGCTGGTGTGTGTGTGTGGGTGTGTGTGTGTGTTTGTGTGTGTCTGTGCTGGTGTGTGATGTGCAACACAAAAGGTTCAACTGACTGTAAACGCTTAAATTGATTTAAATGCAGGATCCCCGCAGGAACGAATGAACGAGTGAATGAGTGAATGAATACAGTGAATAGAGTGAATGCCAGACACCAGTCAGCTAGGGTCAGCTCAAAATTTCACTATTCCTCCGTCTGTCGGTCTGTTCGTCCGTCTGTCCGTCTGTTCATCCGTCTGTCCGTGTGTTCCTCCATCTGTCCGTTTGTTCCTCCGTCTGTCCGTCTGTCTGTCCATCTGTCCGTCTGTCTGTCGTTGCCAGATTTTGCAGTCAACTATGTAGAAGAATTTGAATGGCAGCGCATACTCGTATGGGCAACTAATTTGCCAGAAAGCAGCTGAAGAAACTAAAACGAATCATGAGCTTGAGCCGGGCTAGGAGCTGGTTGGATAGTTAGGTGGTTGGGTGGTTGGTTAGGTGGTTGGGTGGTTAGTTGAGTGCTTGTTCTGTGGGTCTGGAGCGTCTTCATAGGCGCTGCTTGGCACTGAGGCACTGAGTCTTGAGTTCCTCGGCTGCTTGTTATAATTTTAATCAAACTTAAAACAAATTTCCTAAATAGTTTTCTCTAGCTATCTTCTTCTTCTCAGCACAGGCAGCACACTACCACGCCCCCAAGCCCACACGCCTCCAAGCCCCCACTTCTCATCCCGTCCCCCCCGAGCTGTCTGCTCGCTTTTGCTGAGTGTAAAAGTTTTTAAGCTGCGGCCTCGCAAAAGTTTTTTGACTCAATGAGCTCAAAAATCTCTTTTTAATACTTAAGCATAACTAAATTAACATGACTAAGTGTGTGTGTGCGGTGTGTGTGTGTGTGCGGTGTGTGTGTGTGTGTGTGTGCGGTGTGTGTGTGTGTGGTTATATATGTTAGCTGGTTTTAACAATTTTAGCGTAAATTTAATTTTACTCAACGTTGTAAACCAATTCGCTAGTCAATTTTTTTTAGCCTTTTTCGCGCGGCGCTATAGACTTTGACGCCCACATTTTGGGGGCGTGGGCGTGGTCGTAACTGGTTGTGGCTTAGTTAAGCTGTGTGCACATGCAATTTGATTTGCTGGTCGAGCCGCACAGCAGCAGCAACAACAACAACACAACACAAAATAAGTAAATAAAAGGTCCAAAAATTCTCTGTGCGCCACAAAGTATGCAACACTTTTTGATAAGCCAATTAAATGGGGCCACATACACGATACCATACGATACGATACGATATGTTGGCCTATACCTTAGTATATACCTATATATATATATAGCTATATATATAGTATATAACTATCTAGAGCTGTTTGTGCTGTCAACGCTGTTAATTAGATTCCTGTGTGGCACTGTGTCATCCATTAAAATAATAATTAGACCTACAAAATTAGTGGTAAAATCGTTACCCATTTTGCCAGCCAAAGCACACACACACATTATTAGTTATTAGAATAATTTTGTGTAATTTTGAACATGTTTATGGTTTTGTCACAATGGGGAAAGTACATTGTCCTGTTGCGGCAATTGACATGTTTCTTTATAAAACATGGAATCAGAGATTTGGGTCTGGTATTTCTTATGAACATGTGTTAGCCTTGAGGTTACCAAAATTATGTCCAATGATTGAGGCAGTTTGCCTAATTGGGCAAATCTTTTTGACAGTTCTTTAATTTTGACTGGATTGATTATACTACAACATCAACTGTCAAGGTTTTTGAGTGGTACAAAAGATTCAAAGCGGTTCGAGAAAATATGGACGACAGAGCATGGCTAGGGCGAGCACAACTGGCGTCCAAATTCCTCGACATTTTATGGGCGTATCGGATGGATCAGTTGGCTCGGATCATTTTGAAGGTCAATTTGGGACTCAGAAAAGTAAAAAAAAACGCTCAGTTCAGGGTCGCTCTGCATGTCCATTTTACCAAAAATGTCATTGCCAAAAGCTTTTAGGTTAGCTATACAACTATCGATTGTACTAACGATAAATAAAATATTTTTATGGCTTTTCCAAAGGTAAGAAACGAGCGACAATGCATATATTCCAAACATCAGTTATATATACTTTTAGGAGTATCGAATATATCTTTAATATCTTCGAATACTCCGTTAGCACTGTGCTCCAGCAGTATCGATAGTGCTGTCTACCGATCGCCTCACCCCTTATTGCCAGTAAACCAAAGTATTCGCAGGCTGCTTAACGATAGTTATACGATAGTTTAACACGATATGCTTATTAATATTACATTGCAGAGATTCATTACTCACAATTTGTTTCTTGAGGCTTAGCATATTCAATAGCAACTAACTCGCAAATGAATCGACCCCACAATAATTAATCCTTGAGCATTTTCAAAGGGCATCTTAAAGGGCAAACTCAGTTTTTGGTAATTATTGGAAGGTGTCATAAAAAACGTGCCAGTTGCATTAATGATGAAGGTGCTTTGGCCGGGGTCATTGACATAGTTGGGGGTCAACATTGTTATAAGAAATGTGCAGTACACAATAGACAAAGTTGGTGTTGATTGGGATTATTACTCTATAATAATCGTTATGTGATTTATTGTATATTGTGTATTAATATACTTTAGCGCTGTCAAATTATCAATGGCATTGACGTTATATAATAGTCCGATAGATCGATAAGTAAGTGGAATGTTGAAGAAGTAGAGCGCTAGCGAAAATATCTTTCCTAAACTAAAGAAGTAGAAGGAATATAAGACGGACCTAGAAAGAAATACCAACTCTAAGCAAGAGAAGAAAGAAGTAGAAGGAATAAAAGACGACTGATCTTAAAGAAATTTAGATATATCTACATTAGATTTCTTTATACTGTTTATAGAGACTATAAGATTTATATTGTTTTTCGAATATTTATAGAGCTGACATATTATCGATTGCATACCAATTGTAATTGTTGACATCATACAGTCTTGTAGTTTCGTAGAGGTCTGATGTATTAACTATGTATTAAATTTGTGGCAATTTTTGTATATAAATCAACTATCCATATAGGAACTATATCTTTTAATATCATATGAAATTATATCAGTCGCTTGGTACTTTAGCAGCTCTCTTTGCCAGCTGCCAGCTGCTATGCCATAATGGATTACTTTTTCCCCACACCATTAAACTATTCTTACTGATTTCGAAGAGTTTGCTAAAGAAAGTTTCTGGGTTCTTTTGGCTTAACATAATCTTTAATATGAATTATAATCGAATAGTTTTGCCACTTTTGGCAGTTCTCCACGTTGTGGTATATAACGATTTACAGTTTGTTTCTTTGTTTGTTTTGTGCTGTTTCGCTTTGTGTTGCACATAAAATAAAATGATTTGACATAATGTGCGCAAAATAAAACATGAGCCGGGCCAAAGAACAAAAAAACCCCCCGAAAACCCAAAAAAATGGAGTCGCCAGCCCGCAGATATATCAAACGTGTGGACTAAACTATGGTCGAGGACTGTCTATCGCAGGATATCTCTAGTGCTCTGATGTCTATGTGCGGGTGTGTGTGTGTGTGTGCGGGTGTGTGTGTGTGTGGCATGTTTATTTGTATTAGACATGACCGCAAAATGAATGTGGCAAGTCCGTCAAACCAACTGAATGCGTTGCGCAATACGCGGGCTGTCAAGGAGGCGGTGCAGGGCAGCAGCAGGGGGCAGGTGGCAGGTGGCAAGTGGCAGGAGGCATGAGGCAGGGGGCGCACAGGTCGTGAGCGTGGGCGTGGTCGTTGGGTAGAATAGCATAGAATTGGGAAATCGCTCTGATAGCGGCTGCAGTTCGGAACAGGCCAAAGCCAAAGCTAAAGCCAAAGCAAATAAACGCTTTCGGGCGCAACATAAAAATTTTATATGCAAATGAAGGCAAAAAAACCAAAAAAAAAAACAAAAAAAAAAATACATAAAAGTCAACAAAAATGTTGCTCGATTTTTGTTTTTGCTTTTGTTACGTTTGTTGTTGTTTCTTAGCCACACTCGAAATTCAGGTACAAATGGCAGTTCGACTAACAGAGGCAAAAACAATAAGATTTCACTCGACTATGAGATACCCTGTTGCCAACAGTGCAATGCAGTCAGAACACACACACACCCACTTTAACCGTTCTCCAGGGTGCGTTAGAGTCGGCGCTGCGTCAGGCTGCCTCTCCATATGTGACTTTTAACACTCTTTTGCGAATAACTTCTATGTTTAGTATCCGATCCACTTGAAACTTTTAGAATAACTTTGAAATACAATTCGAAATACGTGTGTTGAAAATCTTGTTCAAAATCAAAAGATTACACCTGTTATCCCTTTTTTTTTTCGATTTGGGGGCGAGTGGGGCGTGGCATCCAAAATTTGAAAAACTGCATCAATGCTAACCTGCATTCTAAGTTTCATGCTTCTAGTTATATACGTTTAGCCGCCAGGTGACATAATACTTTTTTCACCTTTCACCATCTTAACCCTTTTTTGACCATTTCTTATAATCCAATGTTTCCGAAATTTTGAGGATTGGTTAATGACATAGTCATGCATATGTATTCTGGAATTCAAATCATTATGATAAGGATTGTAGAAATTATAAGCACTTATCTAATTTGGCGGGGACCAAAATAGGACGGAAAACAATTCGGGATGCCATTTTCTGCATGATATCTAAAGGCACCCACTAACCAAATTTCATGACTCTAGCATAAAAATTACGGCTGTTATACATTTCGTCACTTTCCTGAAAAATGGAGGTGTGTATCAAAATTTTGGGAAATTCCATTCTGCTGTTTCTAATTATGCTCCCATATATGGAATTTGGCGTTGATAGCTCTATAAATGCCAAAGTTATGGCCACTTTATTGAAAAACGAATTTATCGATTATCGGGCGAAGGGGGCGTGGCATCTAAAATTAAAAATAAAAATGATCTGCGTATGATATATACGGATCTTCCTGGGAAACTTCAATGCTCTAGCTTCAAACGGACAGACAGACAGACGGACAGAGCTTAATCGAATTAGCTATTGCTGCTGATCAAGAATATATATACTTTATGGGGTGTGGCACGCCTTCTTCTGCCTGTTACATACATTAGCACAAACTTATTATACCCTTCATACCAATTTTCAAGTGGGATCAGGGTATAAAAACACAAAACGGACAGTCCAAGGATGCGTTCAGGACGCGAATGAACATGTTTTGCTTGGCTTATATATATATACACGATATATATTATATATACATATATATTTTTTTTTGGTATTCGTAACTGCGACTTCGACTGCGACTGTGAATGCGCCGTGACTGAGCCTATGAATTGAATTATTAAGTAGTATGTCGAGTCCTGTCTGAGGATGGAGGACCCCAAGCACATTGAGCAGGTCATTCGAATGCGCAACGCAAAGCCAGCTGGGGATAGGGATGGGGATGGGGCTGGAGCGGGGGCTGGGAAATGTGAAAATGAGCAAAAATTCTGAGGTGTAGCTCGGTCAATGGGCTGCCGAAAATGCTTGGAAACGCTTGGAAATGCCCGCCTCAAGGCCCTGTCTACAAAGGCAACTAAGCTCAAGTGCGCCTTTAGTTATGCCATTGTATTTGTAATGCCTGCCCGGCGGGGGGTGGCGGGGCTACGCGGCTCCAGTCAAAAATAACAATAACAACAAGAAAATGACTTCAATCATAAATGCAAAATGGCCAAAAAAGCAAAAAAAAAGCCAAAAAAAAGCCAAAAAAAGCCAAGCACGCGATGCTTAAGCTGCCAAAATTGCAGCAAACCAAACAAAATTTAAAGCAATTTCTGTAAAGTAAAATGAAGGTTTGGCCATAAGATTATAAGGCTAAAGAAAAAAGCCAAATAGCACTTCAGCCAAAAGCGTTAAGAGAACAAGCTTAAACGCGTTGCTTTGGCTTACGTTTCTGGCAATGGCGCTTTGTTATGCCCTTTTCGAGGAAAATTGTATATTTTTGCTGGAGATTGTAAACGGGAACATCATAGAATTTCAACCGGAATCGTCATTTCATATGTCTATATTTACTAGTTGCTCAGTTTTGGGCCCAGTGCTCTCTCAGCACATCTGTCGCATCCAGCCGAATCGGAACATTTCCATTTTCCCCATATTTTCCATAGTTTTTAAGCTCTTTCACTAAAATTTAACATGCGTTTAGGTTTTATCATTATTCATATTTCTGTCTAGTTTCAGAAGGATCTGTCCATGAACACTGAAAATTATACAAATTATTGCATACACTCTTTTTCTTCGTTTTATGTAGATTTTGCCATAGATGGACTGCTGTACTAAGTGTTTCTTAGCTTGGAATAAAGAATTTGTCTTTTAAGCACCTGAATTTCCAATTCAATATCTATCCAACTTTAAAGAGTATACCTTCGGTTTGCCTCCATTAACTTCAGATAAATTTGAATGGCCAAAGTTTTCTGCTGCGTATACGGTTCTTTTAGTTGTTGCAAAAAGTTAGAGTATATAATTTTATGATACCGTTTTGGCATTTGAAACCAGACAATGACGTTGTATAAAGATGTATCAGATGGCACGGAAACTGTTACGAAACTCACCTGAAATGACAGAAAAAGTTGTAAAAATTAGAAAAATGTTACTATAAATATATATATATAAATATAAACTTAGAATATAAGATAACAAACCATAAATACACTCAATTCATTTCATAAAGAAATAAACCTTTGATTGAAGGAAAGATTCCTAGGAAATTTAAAATAAGTTCAGATCGTCAACCATAAAACTTAATGCTTCGACTGCACAAATTTATATGTTTTAAATACGATAAGTAGAGACTTAGCTTCTATTTTAAAAACTATCCTATAGATTTTCAATGAAAATAACTATAGAATAAATGCATAACTCGTATACAGCAGCTGTTCCATAGTTATATCTATTTCATATAGTAACTTCAGACAAGAATATTTGACAAGAAGAACTTTCTTAATTCAACCTTGAGGCAACTTTGTAAGTAAAATCTATTTAAATCTGGATTTATGACTATCAAACATATTTCTTAGGGTGTATAACTTATTTATGATACGTCTTAGCTACCGTTTTGACAAGTGACGAGATTGACAGCTGAACAATTTGGCTCAAACTCTGCGGCCACTGGAGAATCTAGCCAGTCCCTCTCTTATCGGCCGTAAGTATCTAAATATAGTCAAAAAGATACTTCATAATGCTACATAATTTTGTAGGCAAAACCAATGCACGTTGACAGCTCATGGTCTAAATTATGATAAAGCGTTACTTTGACTAGTTCTTCAATTATAAATAAATTGCATATATATATTATATATTGGTATATACATATATATATGTTTTTGGTTTGAAATTGTGTTGGCAAAGCTGGCAAAAGGTCCCAAAAGTCTGGTGTTTTTATAGTTTCAACCATCTATCACATGCATAAACACTTAGCACAATAATCAATCACAATTGCTACGACATGACACACACTCATACACATATATATATATATATACAACACACATACAAAACACACATACACACAGTGAGGCACACACACAAGCTCACAGCTTGGGTGTCGTTTGGGGGCGCCTGAAAGTATGCAATGGTTTTTGACACAAGTTACAATTAATAAACCCGCGCGAGTTGTTAAATAATTACTGAATATTAGGGCAAATTGTGGGCTAAAAGTTCAAAGGGCACTGGCAAATTAGGCTAAAATTTCGGCCACAACTTTAGCTTGACTTTAATGCTAAATTAATACGTTAGTGTGGGCGGTCAAAAGGCTTGAAAATCGTCCTTTCTTGTGGCACTTTGTAATTGACATGAAAATTTAATGGCAAACATTTTATTTGCTCTCTTTTTTTTTTAGCTTTTTTTAGCTTTATTTTACAACTTTAAAGTTAAACTTCTATTTCTACTTTTACTTCTACTTTGCCTATGTTTGCCTTTGTGCTTTTTTAGATTAGAAAAGTTGGTCCTTGTTGTTTTTGCCTTTGGTTTAGCTTGACATTGTTTATATGGCCAACGCGCCTATGCAGCTAAACTTGCAGCTAACTTTGAGCTGTTCAACCACAAGAAAATAACTGCAATATATATATACTGGACATATACATATATATCAAATATAGCTATACCTATGTTATATATATATAGAAGTCGAGTTGCATAGTTAGTCCAGTTTTAGGCGAAAGTTTTGGTCAGTTTGAATTCTGGTTTCGGGCACATTGTCTACGGCTTGCAGCAACATTTGAGTAGCAGTTGCATGTGGCAAGCGGCATGCGGCACGCTGCATGGCCCTTGTCTTGGCATTAGTTGTCTAAATTCTCAAGAATTTAAGACTCTGGCACTTTTGCCTCAACTTTTTGCTATAGCCGTGCCCTTAAGTGCAACGCTCAAGACTTCAATTTGAGTTGCAGTTGCACAGTTGCACAGTGGCACAGTGGCAGTTGCAGCATTCGAGAGTTGGGGCCAAAAAGTGGCAAGCAGCTAAAGTTGGCAGCAAAATAGTTAAAGTAATTAAATACTTAAGCATCTTGGCTATTTAACAAGCTCAATTGTTAAGCAAATAAGTTCATAGCTATTTTTGTTGCTGAAGATATTTAAAAGTGATTTGGCTTGATTATGGCTGAAATCAACAAAATGGCTAAAATGTAAGGCTAAATGGTTGGAACAGGAGGAAGTGTGAAGGGAGCTGGGAGGAGAGGTGACTAAGGAAAATGACAACATTTCCAATGAAGAAAATGTCTGTTGCAAGCCTAGAGAATCTATGATCATTCTTAGTCTATAAGATCTGCTGCCTAAAGCCAATTACAGGTTATCTACCGGCTTGCCACTTGTAGTATACCTTCCTTTCTTACAGTGTATTCCTTAGTCCACCTTGTGCCGCACCATATTTCCTTTTCCTTGTTGCAAGCCTTGAGAATCAATACTGATTCTTATAAAGTCTATAAGATCTGCTTCCTTAAGCCATTTACAGGGTATCTACCGACTTGCCACTTGTAGAAGACCTTTTACTTTTCCTTTCTTACAGTATATCCCTTAGTCTACCTTGTGCCGCACAATATTTCCTTTTTCTTGTTGCAAGCCTTGAAAATCTTTACTCATTCTTAGATAGTCTATAAGATCTGCTACCTTAAGCCATTTACAGGGTATCTACCGGCTTGCCACTTGTAGTACACCTTCCTTTCTTACAGTCCCTTAGTCCACCTTGTGCCGCACAAAATTTCCTTTTCTCCAATACAGCAAAACAGAAGGAAATGGCTGTTGCAAGCTTAGAGAATCTATACTCATTCTTAGTCTATAAGATCTGCTGCCTAAGGCCATTTGCAGGGTATCTACCGGCTTGCCGCTTGTAGTACACCTTCCTTTCTTACAGTGTATTCCTTAGTCTACCTTCTGCCGCACCATATTTCCTTTTCTCCTGTGGCATTTATTGTTTAATTTCAAAATCAAATTAAACTATTTCTTATTCATTTGCAGCAAACATATTGTTCTTATTGTTGCATTTTCCAGCAGTTATTTAATTAAATTATTTATTTACTTCCATAGTTCACAGTTTTGAAAGTTTTCTTTTTAATTTGCCAAATAATTCAATGGATTTTGCCTTAAATTTCTCCTGGAAATTCCATCCAAAAATGCCTCTAGCCTCGGGCAGAGGCCATATCTGATGTGTGTCAATGCAACCTTTTGGAGCCTGGCGCATTAAGTGGAGCTGCCTGCTGTCACTATATATCCCTAGGATCCTCTCCCTCTCCCCCTCCCTTCCCTTTGGGACTATCACTATGTCTCGCTCTCTTTCACTCGCTCTCTGTCTGTCTCTTTCTTTAGCTCTTTGTCGCTGGTTTAATGCGCCTTTTGCTCAGCCTCGACGTTTGTTAACGTTGCATTGTTGTGCCTCCTGCCCCATTCCTTGCCACCATTTTTCTACTTCCTCTCTCTCTCTCTATCCCTCTCTCTATCTCTTTCATTCTTATACTATATCTATAACCTGCTATCCTTGTCTATATCCCCCCGCCTGTCTCACTCATTTTGCTTTGACAAAAGTTTTTGCGCTAGTTTCTTGCCTTTTATTTGCTTCACACGCGGCGCCTTTGCTTTGTTTTTTAGTCTCCTTTTTATACCCTTACCTTGGGCATAATGGCAATCAGGGGACACGTCTGTTGCCCAAAATAATTGAGTTGAGACTTTTTTGTTTGGTCTCCAAGTTAGGTGGAAAATTGGATTTGCCTTAAAGCTTTCCAACTTGGTCAAGTTTATTTATAGCTTGAATGGCCAATATGGGTTAAGAATATATTATATATAATATGATAAGATCAATTCAATTTAACAATCATTGCTTTTAGTTGGGTCAGAGTTAAAAATAAATATCAGAAATTTGGTGCTTTGTTGCTTCTTGACTCTTAAATAATGCATTTTTATGAACTCTATTGGATTAGCTTAATCAGGATGATATTCCTACTATATTATATAAATAAGCATATTTTCAGAATTCGGCAACTTTAGTTGGGAGGATCTTATAATGTTACTAAATTTTCAATTGAGTGCTACAGACTTTGGCTTCCAAATTTTCATCGAAACATTTACATTATAGGAACTATTCGAACTATAAGAACTATTCGAACTATAAGAACTATAAGAACTCTAAGAACTATAAGAACTATAAGAACTATAAGAACTATAAGAACTATAAGAACTATAAGAACTATAAGAACTATAAGAACTATAAGA